>JARQOC010000001.1:333841446-333931091 GCA_033576535.1 Allobates femoralis | reverse complement strand
CTTGAAAACACAGAGGTGTGGGGTTGTCAGACTTTTTTGCCATATCTCAATATTTTGTTTTTTATCTACTGAATTCCAAATGTTTAAATTTCTATGGAACTTCAAGCTTCAGGATTTCCATTTCAATCTCCATCCTCTCTGGATCAATCCAATCAACTCTTTTTAAAATGATTAAAAGGTAAACAGTGACACTGATCACTGTAGTTAAAGGCAGATGCCAGCTATATAAATGTAACTCCAGAAATGAACAAAAAGATTTTTAGATCTGCTCTGCTGTATTCAATAACACACTTCCTCTTTGTTTTATTGGAATAAAGAACCATTGTTTTTAAGCACAGAGGAAGTTTGTTATTGAAGACAGCAGCGCGGATCTAAAAATCTTTTTGTCTGATTCTGGAGTTACTGAGGACCATCCATGAAGTGGGGGATCCTGCTGCAGCTGTGGTGCTTTAAAACCAGTTGTAAGTCCCACAACTGAGTAAGGTGAGCAGTTCTTACACTGCACTTACACTTCCTACAAACAGTTTAGACCCATGGAGCCCTTGTCTATCCCTTGTCTTATAGCTATATAAGTCTGGCTGTCACATGCCCTGTGTAGAGCTCCTTTGCTTCTGAGCCTGCTTCATACACCCTGACACTCTCTGTGATGTTAACCCCTTCACAACTTGCATGTATGTCATAGGTCGCTTCCCATACTTTGATGCAAGCTCACACTGTGAGCCCGAATCATTCCCTGCACATCTCAGCTGATTACATTAGCTGAGATGTGTATGTAACTGCGATCAGATCACCACTGCTAACCCTTTGGACTGCGCTTTCATTCATTGACAGCACAATCCAAAGCCCCATGACAGGGATCGCGCTGTTCCCCGCTGTGATGGGAGATGAGATCACATGAACTCCTGTAATGACCCCGGACGCTATCTGGGATCACTTCCTGTGAATGACTGTCGAGTGCCAGTATCCAGACAGTGATTATTTTGTGCTATGTACTGGAGGGCTGCATGTCTTCAGTACAAAGGACAAGCAATCACACTGTGAGCACTGAAATCCTCTAGTGGCTATGGAGAAAATAAAAAAAATTTAAGATGCAAAAAAAAACAGAAGAGTGCAAATCACCTCCCTTTTACCCCACTGAAAATAAAACTATTAAAAAAATACACATATTTTGTATTGTTGCTTTCAGAAATTTACGATCTATCAAAATATAAATCAATTAATCAGATCGGTAAACTGCGTAATGGAAAAAAAAAAGTCCAACACCAAAATTGAGTTTTTTGGTCACCAAAACATTTAATTAAAATGAATGAACAGGCGATCAAAACAACATACCTACTCAAAAATGGAGCATTAGAAATGTCAGCTCAAGATGCAAAAAATAATCCCTCACACAGCTCCAGATCCCGAAAAAATGAGAACGCTACTGGTCACGGAAAATGGCGACAAAAGCACAATTATTTCTCTTTAAAATCTTCAGAATTTTTTTTCACCACTTAGATAACAGTAAAAGTATACACACACAAGGCAGCACACCAACACATCAGTTTTGCCATACAGTCAACATGATGAATAAAAACCCCCAAAAACAAATGTGTAATTGCACTTTTTTGCAATTTCACCACACTTGGAATTTTTCCCATTTCCCTTTACACTATATGGTGAAATACATGGTTTCATCTGAAAGTACAACTCGTCCTGCAAAAAAACAAGCCCTCATATGTCTATATTGACAGAAAATAAAAAAAGTTATGGGTCTTGGAAGAAGGAGAGGGAAAAATGGAAAATGGATAACCACCCAGGGATAAAAGGGTTAAAGGGCATAAAGGGGTAAGTTCTGGTCATATTAGGCCACTTTCACATTTGCATTTCGAAAAGCAGCATACCGAATGCAGCCAAATGCATGCTTACTGCGTTCCCATGTTTAATATGCGCTTGGCTGCATTCGGTTGCGTTTGGATGCGCATAATTTGTGCGCCCTCCAAACGTCCTCTGAACATGTTGCGTTTTTTGTGCGTTCATGGGTGCTTGTTTTATCAGCAAGCGTCTGAAGGCGCACAAAAAATTAATGGAAGTCAATGGATCCGCAGTGTCCTCTGCATGACAGCGCAGGAGAACGCTGCGAATCTCATTGAAATCTTTCCTGATGACTGCCGCTGATCTCCTGGGAGATGTCCTGGGAGATCAGCGGTTGCTCCAGCTGATCTCCCGGGGACGGGCGCCGCTAATCTCCTGCGGTGTCAGTGCTAGATATTTAAAGAAACAGCTGATCTGATAGCTGTTTACATTTCCTGCACCAACATCACCTCTTCAGTGTCGGCACGGGAGATTTAAACAGCTGTCAGATCAGCTGTTTCTTTAAATCTCCCACGCCGACATCCTGCCGATCTCCTCCTCCTGGCCGCTGCCGAGACCACTAATTGGCTGGCCGGGCACCATACTGTGTGAACGCATGCGGACAATCTCTGCTGCGTTCAAATCAGTATGACAGCGTTTACCCTGCATTTGCATCTGCATGCCAGACACATGCAGACACAAACGCTAGTGTGAAAGTAGCCTTAGAAATTTGGTTTAAACTTACATTTTTTTAATACAATACTTACAATATATGCAAAAAGAAAAGCAATGAAAACACAGCTCTTCCTTTTAGTATCAGAGACACAGATTTGCAAGACGGCAGCAAACAGAGTATTGGATTTTGATGGAATATTTTAATAAAGTCTGAAATTTCACTGCCATTCTAATACGAACATTTAAATTACTTACTTTAATTTTTACTGTATACCGTATTTTTCGCTTTATAAGACGCACCTGATTATAAGACGCACCCCCAAATTTGGTGAAGGAAAAGAGAAAAAAAGAATTTTTTAATGTTAAATGGCAGTGTCTGTCTTATAATCAGTATAAATGTCCCTCATCGTGGTACATAAACCCCCCCATCCTGGTATCCCGGAATATATGTCCCCCCATTCTGGTATATACGTCCCTTATCCTGGCATACATGTCACCATCCTGGTATATATGCCCCCATCCTGCTACATATATCGCTCATCCTGGTATAGATGTCCCTCATCCTGGTATAGATGTCACCATCCTGTATATATGTCCCCATCCTGGAATATACATTCCCCCATATTATCTAAATGTTCTCCATCCTGTACATGTGCCCTATCCTGAAAATATGTCCGCCCATCCTATGTATATGCCCCCATCCCCATCCCCATCCCTATCCTATATATATATATGCCCTCATCTTGTTAAGTGCCCCCATCTTTTTTATATGCCCCCATTCCCTATATATGGCTTTACCTATTGTGGAATTGTGGCTGCTGAGCAGGGGTCCGGTGGCAGGTTCCAGAGGGTGAGGGGCACGGGTGTATGGCCGTAGATGCGGGTGAGTACCGGCAGCAGTGAGCGCTGGGCGCCGCCATGTTTATTTCTGGGCAGATGCATTCACTATGTGTAGCAGGCAGCACAGAATTCAACAAAATGGCCGCGGCCATAGAGGAGACCCGCGGCTAATTTGCAGTGTCTACCTCTACTGGCCGGCTGCACATATTGAATGCAACCGCCCACAAAAAAACATGGCGGCGCCCAGCGTTCACTGCTGCCGGTAGTCACCCGCATGTACGGCCATACACCCGTGCCCCTCACCCTCCGGAACGTGCCCCCAGCACCCCCGCTTGGCACCCGCACCCCCCGGGCCCGGTAATGTGTAATTTTAAATTTTACATATTTTTTTTTTTTACATTCTCTTTTTAAGACGCACCCCCGTTTTCCCCCAATGTTTGGGGGAAACAAAAGTGCATCTTAAAAAGCGAAAAATACGGTATTTACTGTTGATTAGGTTTTAAAAATTCATTATACTAAAACTAGTACTTTTTCTAATTAATGTTTCCCCTTTTAGACTTGTTTTAAATTCACACTATTTTTTATCAGATTTGTACTACTTTTGGAATTACTGTTTAGAATACATAAAACTTTGCTCAAAAAAAGATAAAATATGTGTCCCTTCAAAAGATACTAATGTCAGGGCAACGAAAATGAGTAGCATGGCCACATGAATAAGAAGAAAGGTTTAGTTTTAGATTTCTGAACTATGAAGGGAAATGAAGAATAATTTTCTTGGTTATTTCAGTCTGTTCACAATATACTTATGGTTTGAAAACTATCACACACTTGCTGCTGCTCATTTAGCACTGTATTCACTCTTCATAATATCATCCTACCAGAAAATAAAGTTTAAAATATTTTGACATATTTCCTAAACATATATATGCTGAACATATATTATTGGTTTGCAGAGAACTGTTGCATATAAAAAAGGGTGAATTCAACATATTTTATTTATTTATCATTCTTCAGCTCGATCTCGAAACAAGGCGACTTGATGGATGAATGCTCTATAGGAAGATCACTCTTGTGCGAGCCTGAATGGGTCCACCAGGGTCTTCTCAACCATTATCTCAACAGTATTCCTTCTTATCTTGTACCATCTATTCTTCCTACCTTAATGTCCTTCTCCAGTGATTACGCTTTAATATGATGTATCCAAAGTAAGCAAGTTGTAGCTTGGTGATTCTTGCTTCGAATGACTTGTCTGACTTCTTGCTAACCATGTAAATTATAACATCATTCTAAAGCACCACTACATATAAAGAATGTTAAAGGGAACCTGTGAGCTCAATTTAGCCCCCTATCCTACCACTACCTGTCCCTGCACCTTGCTAGCACATCCCTAGCCATCCGTCTCTGACCTAAAACTGCACTATAAAGCTTTATAATAATGATTTATTAACTTATATATTCCTATGTTAATGAGGGCTCCAGTCTATAGTGTAGACTGAGATTGGCAGTCTATGGGTCTCCATCCTTCCCCCTCGCTGATCTTATTCAGTCCCATTGAGTGTCATCATTCCTTCTCCTGTGCATCCTCTATTTTTAAATTCCCGCCTCCTCCTCATATTATGAAGTGCAGCAAGACGTCAGTTCCATTCCTGCACAGTGTGCAGGTGTAGAAGCCTTACAGGTCGGCTCCCGGTACATCTACAGTGAGCATTTCGAAGCAGGATTGCACACCTGATAAGTCCTCACAATGCACCAAACCAGAAATGATGTCCAGCTGCACGTCATACTGTGAGGAGGAAGCGGGAATTTCAATATAGGGGATGCACAGGAGAAGGAATGATGACACCCAGTGGGGCATGATAAGAGTCTGCGAGGGGGAGAGAGTGGAGATCGGGAGACCTCCCATTTCAGTCTACGAATGTAGACTGGAGCCCTCATTAACTTAGGAATATGTAAGTTAATCATTTTTCTAAAGCTTTATAGTACAGTTTTAGGTGAGACAGGGATGGTTAGGGATGTGCTCGCAAGGTATATGGACAGGTAGTGATAGGATAGGGGGATAAATTGAGCTGACAGGTTCCCTTTAATATAAGAATTTAGTATACATTGTATTGTAAACTGAGTATTCAATTTGCCTCTACATGAGATATCTACTATGCATAATGATAAAATGCAGTCACTTGTAGAGAAAAGTAATAAATCATATTTACAAAGAACTTTATTCCAAATTTTTAATCCATGATATAAAAACATAATTTATATTCCATAACCTTAAAGAGGATTTCTGACTTCAATCTTGAATTTTAAAAAGAGCACCCAAGCTGCCATTAAGCAGTAATAATGCCCTCTACATATCATTGTCTTCTTTATCAACTGCACTGAGCGCTGTTTGCTTACTTCATGAAAGGTAAACAAATGTAACATGAAATGTAACATGAAACTAACACGAAACTAATACAGAAGCTAAAAAAATAATATAAATCAAATTAAATAGTGTTGGAAGAAAATGGCCTATCGTTCAAATCAGGTGTTGTAGTTAAAAGTATATATTTAAATTAAAAAAATGGCAATTTTTTTTTATTAAATCATAAGCTCTATTAGAAATACAAAATAGAAATCTTACAATTTTGACACAGACTACAGGAAAAGTCTAAAGGAAGAACAGCGCCTCACCAGCCGGTATGCTTCAAAATTCCAAGTTTATTCCGTCGTCACAGCACGACGTTTCGGTCATATTGACCTTTTTCAAGTGCATACATCCCATTACAACAGAATGTTATTTATATCATAAAAACTCCACCCACAATACCAATCAACCAACCATTACAGCAGGGGTGGGGAACTCCAGTCCTCGAGGGCCGCAAACAGTGCAGGATTTCAGGATTTCCTTAGTTTTGCACAGGTGATAACATAATCACTTGCACTGGTGATGATTCTAATCCCTGTGCAATACTAAGGAAATCGTGAAAACCTGCACTGATTGTGGCCCTCGAGGACTGGAGTTCCCCACCCCTGCATTACAGAGTGTATAGTAAACAAAGTTTAAAAAGTCATATTCACTAGACAGAGATCTACTAACAACATATCACTTGAGAGTAAACAATAAATCCAACCTCCAGATGTTTGAGGTGCACACATCGCCGCTGTCCGTGTCACACAATGTCCAAAAAGCACATAGTCCAGCAATAGCGAAAATCCCCCAATCACAGGCCAGCATTTGTCTGTCAGCATGGTAACAGTATACTCATGTAAAACACCGCCATCGGCGCTTATCTGTAGTGAACGCATCCGGGCTTCAGTCCAGGCCTCAGTGCGCATGCGCCGGTGTCCTCCGCTGATTCGCCACTTCAGCCGTCACTCCGACTTCAGAACGCGGCTGTATAATGACGTACTTCCTGTCTCCGGCGTCCATAGAGACAGTGTTATGACTATACGGGTTAAATGCCCGCGTACATCTTACATGTTATATTAGCGAAATAACAACAGAAGGGTGCCATAGTGACACTAAAGGTCCCTATTTAGAGAATATTACCATATGCACCAATCTGCATTATGCAAATGTACAGCATACTTTAGCTCCCATTAAACATCTTACATACACAGAAAATAATAGACTTAAACAGCAGATATATGACTAAGTAGGCGATGTAGGCAGAACTGTGAGGGTAGCAATATAGTGGAGGTGTAGAAAGAGTTAATGTCCGACTAACAGGACTATAACAGAGTAGGAACTTATAATGATATCAAAAATGTTATTGAAGGAGTTAATGTCCCACAGGCACTCCCACAACAGACTCAGCGCTGTAAATTATATCCAAAATGGTGTTCAAGGGGTTAATGTACCAGTGGCAGGAGTTATAAACACTACCAAATATGCAGTTAATGCTGAACTGGTATATTATGGGTTAATTTCACAGTGTCATTACAACTATACACTGTGTAATAGAAATAACAACAATAATGGAATATAAGGGGTTAATGTTCCTACTGGCAGTAATAGAGACTACAAAGTATGGAGTTAAGGCAGAAATGGTATATAAGGGGTTAACTTCGCAGTGGCAGTACAACTACACACTGTGTTATAGAAATTACAGATAAAACGGAATGTTAGGGGTTAATGTTGCTAGTGTCATGAGTACAATGAGAGAAGCGCCTCACTGGCCATTGAGATACATGGAGGACTTTGAGTTTGACTTTAAGTAAATGTGAAACTCAAAGTCCTCCATGTATCTCAATGGGAAGTGAGGCGCTATTCTCATTGGTCGCTGTGTGCTGGCGCCGACCAATGAGAATAGCGCCTCACTTACAGCGGTAAATTTGAAACTCAAAGTCCTCCATTATATCTCAATGGGAAGTGAGGCGCTATTCTCATTGGTCGCTGTGTGCTGGCGCCGACCAATGAGAATAGCGCCTCACTTACAGCGGTAAATTTGAAACTCAAAGTCCTCCATTATATCTCAATGGGAAGTGAGGTGCTATTCTCATTGGTCGCTGTGTGCTGGCGCCGACCAATGAGAATAGCGTCTCACTTACAGCGGTAAATTTGAAACTCAAAGTCCTCCACTATATCTCAATGGGAAGTGAGGCGCTATTCTCATTGGTCGCTGTGTGCTGGCGCCGACCAATGAAAATAGAGCCTCACTTACAGCGGTAAATTTGAAACTCAAAGTCCTCCATTATATCTCAATGGGAAGTGAGGCGCTAATCTCATTGGTCGCTGTGTGCTGGCGCCGACCAATGAGAATAGTGCCTCACTTACAGCGGTAAATTTGAAACTCAAAGTCCTCCATTATATCGCAATGGGAAGTGAGGCGCTATTCTCATTGGTCGCTGTGTGCTGGCGCCGACCAATGAGAATAGCGCCTCACAGCGGTAAATTTGAAACTCAAAGTCCTCCATTATATCTCAATGGGAAGTGAGGCGGCCATCTTGGTCCACCCTGTGCGGGTGGAGCTGGCCGAATATCCGACCACAACACTACGGAAGTGGCTTCGGGTTTGGCCGGAAGTGGCTTCGGGCTTTATATAATAGATGGTAGGTTCTGTGCCACCAGCAGTTTATAGGGCTGTTACCTATTATTGTAATCATGACTATAACATGGAGCCTTGCTGTAACGCTGTCTTGAAAAGTCCTTGTGGCCAGTGTAAACTTTACAAATAAAAAAAAAAGATTGCTATAAGAAATAAAATTATAAAAATACATGTAAAACAAAACCCAGATTTAAAGGGAATTTGTCCAAAAATTTTTGCTATATGAAAGAAGCAAAATGCCTTGATTCCAATGATGTACCACTCAGTTTACCGGTTGCAGGAGTTCTGACAAAAGTTTTCTCTGCTACAGATCTAGCAGAAATTGGAATGCTGAGCCCTGTTTAATCCAGGCCACACCACTGAGTTGTCAACTTCTGTGTACACTGTATAGTGAGAGAGAGCTGCTAATCAACCATTGGGATGTGGTTGGAGCAGCAAGCAGACAGATATTCTCCTGCTGATTAAAGGCTGTATTGGTTGAATAGACACACACATCCCAATAAGTGATACATTGTCATGCGCTGACATTGCAGGATGCTGCTGTGTATGTGCTTGTCTTTAAGAGTTACATGGTTGATAGTTGTGAAGGTCCTGGCTGGCCTCCTGTTCTGGGCTCCAAACTGCATTCACTATTAGGTTCAACTGCTGGTTGAGGGGTTAATGTGTGACTCACCTGGACTCCCCTCCCTCTAGCATTTAAGTAGCCCCTCGTTCCACCAGGTGGTGCTGCTGATAGAGTTTCACTCTATGCCTGGAAGCCGTGCTGTGCTGACCTGTGTGTTTATGTGACTGATGTCCTTTCTGCTTGAGTTACTGTATCCCGGTTCTGTGAAGGGAGGTGAGGGGGGAATAGTGCAGGGCTGGTGGAGGAGGTTTATGGAGAGGCTGGAGGCCCGAACCTTCTCACCATCAGAGATACCTTCGGGATCAGGGCCGTTCAGGGTTTCCAGACTAGGGTCAGACTAGTCTTCCCTGGTCACCCTGCCCATAACTGCCATTTCCTCATCAGCATTCTCACTACACCGTGACATTATCAGCAGCCATACCTTTTCCCTTGAGACACTATGTCTCAGACTGCCTCAGCTGATGCATTTTCTTGCCTGATGCAGACCATATCTGAAGAGGTAACTGGTCTGCGGACTCAGGTAGTGCAACAGCTGCAGCAAGTTGTGGGTTACCTGGCGTCAGCTCATGCCAGAGCCCAAGGTCTCTCTTCCAGATAGATTTTCAGGGGAAAGAGACAAATTTGTTGTTTTCCGTGAAGCCTGTAACTTTATTTTAGGCTCTTGCCACGTTCATCGTGAAGTGAGGAACAGCGGGTGGGGATTATAGTCTCCCTCCTTAAAGGGGAACCCCAGACCTGGGCTTTTTCCCTCTCAGCCGACTCACCATCATTGCGGTTGGTGGAGGGTTTTTTGCTGCCCTGGCTCAGGTGTATGGCGAACCTGATAGGGTAACCTTTGCTGAGTCTAATCTCCATAAACTCAAGCAGAGCACAAGAGCAGTGGAGGAGTACTGCTCAGAGTTTCGGAGATGGGCGACTGACACCCAGTGGAATGACTCAGCCCTCCGGAGTCAGTAACTGCCATTTCCTCATCAGCATTCTCACTACACCATGACACACATCTTGGGAACCAGGGTCTCAGCTTCTCTATCATGATGCTCTCATTGTAGCATGTTGGTATCTGTTAATGTTTTCTGATGTTAAAAGCAATCCAGTGCAATAACTTAGTCTGGCCAGTAGAGGTCACCATGCAAAAAGAGAAGACTGAGAAGAAAGCTGGAATTATGTTGAAAAGACAAGAAATAAAGAAAATGGAAGTAAAGAGACACATGAAGTGAATGCAGAGATAGAGAGCAGAAAGGAGACCTGTCTGAGACACAGAAGTGCTAAGAGCTTTGAGAGAGCTAAAGTGGATTGTGTGATCAAGAGGAAGTAGATTGTGTGAGTAAACTCGGATGTGTGACTGGCTACCGATTGTTTAGTCAGTTAGGGAAAGTTAGCTAGAATTTGCAGTATCTCAAAGAACAATCCTGTTGCAAAGATTACAGATGGACTGAAAAAGAGACTGTGTGAGTTCCTGTATAGTGAGACTCTAGTGAACGTGAATGCCATATGAGAGCTCAGTGAAATACTTCTGCATTGAGACTGATTCTGAATCTTCAACTGCACCTGGATGTATCAGAGAATTTGGGGACCTAGGACAGCTTATTAAATCTACTGGTTGGACATCAAAGTAACAAGTTCAGTTTTTATGTTCTGTTTTCAGATATTCAGTCAGGGCATCTGCTCTGAGTGCTCACAAAGAGAAGGATAGTGCACTGTGTAAATACTCCTTTGATTCAAGTGATTAATTGAGTCTATAGAGTGTGTGGCCTTCAAACACTCTGGACACATGGAACATAGCTCATATGGACTAAAGGAGTTCCAAGCAGGTGCACTCCACCCCCGATGCAATCAGCATCACAACTCTTATTATACTAACCCCCCCTTCTTTATTAACAGGACGGGAATCACATGCCAAGCTGTGATATATGGTATGTGCCCCACCTATAGATCTCCTTCCCCCCTTTCTTTTTCTTCTTTTATACAATCTCAATTCCATTTTTCTCCCCTTTCCTTTCTCTTCCTTAGAAGTCTGCTCTGCACCCTGGTAACTAAAAATTTCAGCAATTACTGGCTTTATCAAACACCATACAGGTATGGAACTTTACCTAAAAGTAAACTCCCCCCCCCCTTTTTTTCCCCCACCTCTTTCCTCCCATGGACATATTCCCCTAAAAACACATGACCCATATCTGCTATATTACCTGCAACAAATAATCAATAGATACTCTATATAAACAACATTCTAATTTACCAAGGATTTGTCTCAATTGAGCTACATACATTTATAACTACCATCATAGCCTATCATTACACATATACTAGACAGTTTTTCAAAATCATACAGAAGTATCCATATCATCACATTACCACTAGTATGTGCCAACTATTTAACAGCATATTGGTAGTTTCTATACTGTTTATACATACAACACCAGACCCATGTTTATCTTACATAGATCCTTTCCTTAATAGATTACCAGAGGTGCCTAACATCATGGTATTACGTACTCCACAATCTTAATCATGCTCAAAGACTCTGTAAGAAGGTACTTGTTCTTTAACAAATAACCCTTAAAACCTTTAGGACCTTCTGCTATAGTCCAACTATTGCATGTTTTTTCCTTCAAACCACCTTTTTCTTTCTCTCTCCTGCTCACTCCTTTGCCCCCCTTATTTACCACCTTCTTTACCACCTTTTTCTTATACCTCTTTATTTTCTTTCCTTTACTCCCCTCGCATTCTCACACACATTTTCGCTCAATCACCTAAAGCCAGTTTTTACCCGGCACTCTACACTTTAGTCACCAGTTTGCACCTCAAAGTAAGACACCAATCACTCACACTCACTATCCAAAAACACTAGATTGTAAGAAATTTGATGACAGCCTTCCTTTTTCGGTTTTTGATTTGTTTTAATTTGTTTGTATAGATCCATTCTTGATGAAGGCTCATGTGAGCCGAAGTGTTGAATGAATGTCTTCACCTAAGCACTGCTAATAAAAACCTCAAAAGGAAAACCTCATTCTAGTTTTTCTTGAAAGTGTGCCAGGGATAGTTACTATAGGGAAAAGATTCTAGACCTGAACAAGGCTAGAGTGGGCTACAAAACTATTAGTAAGATGCTGGGTGAGAAAGAGAGAACTGTTGGTGCAATAGCTAGAAAATGGAAGAAATACAAAATGAGTGTAAACTGACATCGATTTGGGGCTCCATGCAAAATCTCACCTCGTAGGTTATCCAGGATCTGAGGAAGGTGAGAGATCAGCCTAAAACTACACAGGGGAAAGTTGTTAATGATCCTAAGGCAGCTGGGACCACTATCACCAAGAAAACTATTGGTAACACAATACACCGTACTTGATTAAAATTCTGCAGTGCCTGTGGAGTCCCACTGCTCAAGGAGGCACATGTGCAGACCTGTCTAATATTCCCCACCTTGGTGATTCTGAAAGTGACTGGGAGAAGGTGTCATGGCCACAGGAGACAAAAATTTAGCTCTTTGGCATTAACTCAACTCACCATGTTTGGAGGAAGAGAAATGCTGTCTATGACCTGAAAAATACCCTCCTCACAGTCAAGCATGGCGGTACAAACATTATGTTTTGAGAGTGTTTCTCTGCTAAGGGCACATGACTACTTCACCACATCAATGGGACGATGGATACAGCTATGTGAGGTTAAATTCTGAGTGACAACCTCCTTCCCTCCAATAGGACATTAAAAATGGGTTGTGGCTGGGTCTTCCAGCATGACAATGACACAAACAATACAGCAAATGAATCAAAAGAGTAGCTCCAATAGAAGTACATTAAGGCAATGGATTTGCCTAGCCAGTCTCCAGACCTTACTCCCAAAGAAAACTTTTGGAGGGAGCTGAAGCTCCGAGTTGCCAAGCGAACGCTTCAAAATCTTAATGATTTAGAGATGATCTGCAAACAGGAGTGGACCAAAATTCCTCCTGACATGTGCGCAAACCTCATCATCAACTACAAAAAACATCTGACTGCTGTGCTTGCCAACAAGGCTTTTGCTACCAAGTATTAAGTCTTGTTTGCTAGTGGGATCAAATACTTACTTCTTTCTTCAAAATTCAAATACATTTACATAATTTAGACAATGTGATTTTCAGGGTTATATTTTTGATATTATATCTCTCACTGTTAAAATTAACCTACCCATAAAATTGTAGACTGCATATGTCTTTTTCAGTGGGCAAACTTATGACGGATCAAATAATTATTTCCTTCAATATAAAGAATGCATAGATAAACAGATGATGATATATACTATATAGATATTTAGATGGATAGACAGATAAAAGATAGATGATAAATAGGATAGATATACAGATTTCGAGCATACAGTATATATAAGTTCACAACTACAGGAGACATTATACAATTTCAATATTCAGTGCCTGCCATGTGGAGCTTATTGTGCATCTTTGTATCAACCTCTTAACAACCAAGGACTAACCTGTATATTGAAAAGCTGAGCCAATCCTGACAAAAGATGTATATGTTCGTCCTGTAGCAAATGTGGCACCATGGCTGCAGTAACGGGGATTGATCTATGATAGCCTATTCACAGGATACCAAAATCAACCTCCCGGGGGTGGATTTCCCACCCCGCACCCAAGATCTTTGGGATTGACTTTTCAATTTTGATTTGGCACAAAGAGTAATGGTTTTTGGGGTTGACATCAGCTGACATCAAGCCCGGGAGCTAGTAATAGAGAGGTGTCTGTTAGAAGCCACCATTACTAACCGAGAAATAAAAATGAAATCATACACACAAAAACACACAAAAATACTTTATTGCAATAATCACTCCCTGACACGTTCCCTTGTTCCCTTGTTTACAGGATAGCAAAATCAACCTTCCGGGGGGTAGGTTCATCACCCCGAACCCCAGATCGCTTGGATTGGCTTTTCAATTTTTATTTGGCACACAGAGTTTGGAGTTGATATCAGCTGACTTCAAGCCCGGTTGCTAGTAATAGAGAGGTGTCTGTCAGAAGCAACCATTACTGACCAAGTAATAAAACTGAAATCACACACAAAAATACATTATTGAAATAATCACTCCCTGACACTTTCCCTTGTTCAACACTATTTAAAAAAAAAAAAATTGCCAGCATGTCTGACACAATTCCAATGAACAAAGTCTATATAAAATTGTTCTGACTCTGCACAGACTTTGCCAACAGGCACCTTTAAAGATCGGTAACATGAATGATGTTGCTACCAGTGTCACAAAGTCCTGAACAGTGCAGCGTGATCTAGAATGTTTGATGAGCGGTAGAACTACTGATGTCACAGTACATCAGCCTTTTGAGATCATGTTACACTGACTGGCGAACAAGCCACAGGTCTCTAGCATGACGGTCTAAGGTATAGAAATGCAAGATACTACTGTCACGCTGGATGTAGGGAGACACCCAGTGCACCGACAGGGGGGAAAGGAGACCCTGATGCTAAGGGTAAAAGGGGAGATGGTGACCCCTAGATAAACTAGCGCTGGCACCTGGCTCCCCTAACGTCCCAATACAGTTTCCGCAACTGTCGCCGCCAGGTTACGTATTCCATGACTGACCCTGAACTGCTACTAAATAAGGATCAGAGCGAGTGAACGCTAGTCAGCCCGGCTACCAACTAAACATAAACACAAGGGAAGCAAACAAAGAGGAAAGGGAAGAAACACTTAGCTTGAGAAGATCCACACAGCAATTCAACAGAAACTCTAGGATACACTGCTGAGCTGTGAAGCTTCCTCCAAACACCTGACAAGCTATCACCAGCAGTGTATCCTGGGAGTCAAGGGAAATATATAGACAGCTCAAGGTAAGGGATCAGCTGGGTCCTAGTGACCTCCAGCTCTCACTAAAAGGGAAATGCCTCTTAAAGCAACAGAGACTTTTTTTTAGGATTTGGACTGTTTGGCCAAACGCTGGGACCTTCTGTGATTGGTCTCTACAGTCTCATACGTGCTTCCTGACACACCCGCGAGAACTACACACACTCCTTTAGAACAGAGCTGGCTAAGTGCAGTCCTCAAGGACCGCAAACAGTATATATTTTCAGGATTTCCTTAGCATTGTACAAGGTGATGAAATCAGTATCTCTGCAGGTAATGAAATTACTACATGTCCTATGCTAAGGAAATCCTGAAAACTTGCACTGTCTTCAGACTGTGAGGACAGTAGTTGGCCACTCCTGCCCTAGACATCTCTGTGGAGGTAGCCAAGGGCAAGAGAAATCCTTGAGCCCTTTCATGACAACTGCGTCGCTCCCTTGACCGTCTTAGGCCCTGTGCCCATGGTGTATTGTTTGATTATTTTTTTATTCAGATTTAAAGAATCTGCATCAAAATATGCATCCCCAGGCCAGCAAACTCTATGACAGGTTATAAGTGTTGTGTCCATGTTGCTTTTTTTCCTTGCACATGTGTTTCAGATTCTTTTTCTGCCCAAAATCTGCACCATATTTGCAATGAAAAATGACCACAATGGCACAGCACTTCTGAACTCTCATAGATGTTGCTGCCTTCAGTAAAGACATGCATATTTTGATGCAGATTCTCAAAATCTGCTTCAACAGAGGCATAAAACAACATAGCTTGGGCACTGGGGCTTACAAAAATATGGTGTGGTCACGTTAACAGAAAGCATCCCCCATGAGAGTGAGAATGTGGCAAACGGTGCCATCACAAACTTTACTGTAGTTCAGACTCGAGGGATCACACAGGGGCTATCCCACCACTTTAAACTGTGCTGCAATCCTTGACGTCACTGCTCCTAACAGGCGCTAGCTCATGATACAAGATATATTTGCTACATCTCACTCAATATCGTGGCTCTCACAAATCCGCCAGTTACAAGTGCTGACATCACTGAGGTTATCTCAAGACACACAGCAGGAATTTCTGCTGCGTTTTACCCACTGTGTAACCTGAGACAACCTAAGGGAAGTCATGAGGATCTCTGAGGTTTATGAGTGGTCCCAGAAGCATGGTCATTGAAGTGCTGAAGCTTTGTACGTAATGGTGTAGAAAGATAATGTGTGTGTCAAAACATCAGAGCTCCACTGTAAAAACAGTTTGAGATGTGTTGGGCAGCTTTTGAGCCCCTTTGGTGGTGTTTTCTAGGCCCTTGATTTTGCCTCCCATTGATTTGAATGGGGTTCAGAAGTTGAGCAAACAGTTCGCCGATCTATCTGGTGGACATGTGCCAGTTAGGCGAACCAAGCCGAACCTGAGCTTTAAAAGGTTCGCTCATCTTTAGTCATCACCAATTGACTAATGCAATCTATAAACATCCAGCATGTTTATTATGGAGCTGGTATAAAAAAATAACAGAGAAACATTCTAAATTCACACAGAATTCATGGATGGACTGTGATCTAAGCTTTTATTTATAACATTCAGGAAGGGCTGTAAATTTTCAGTCTATAGAAGGTTAATTAAATCTGCATGAAATTCACATAAATACTCATTAACCCCTTAAGGACCGAGTCACGTTGCAGCTTAATGACCGGACCATTTTTTGCAATTCTGACCAGTGTCCCTTTATGAGGCTATAACTCGGGAACGCTTCAACGGATCCTAGCGATTATGAGATTGTTTTTTCGTGACATATTGGGCTTCATGTTAGTATTAAATTTAGGTCGATAATTTTTGCGTTTATTTGTGAAAAAATAAAAAATTTGGCAAAAATTTTGAAAATTTAGCAATTTTCAAATTTTTTATTTTTATTCTGCTAAACCAGAGCGTTATGTGACACAAAATAATTAATAAATAACATTTCCCACATGTCTACTTCACATCAGCACAATTTTGGAAGAAAAAAAAAAATTTGGTAGGACGTTATAAGGGTTCAAAGTTCATCAGCAATTATTCATTTTTCCAGCAAAATTTACAAAACCATTTTTTTAGTGACCACATCACATTTGAAGTCCCTTTGAGGGGTGTACATGACAGAAAACGCCCAAAAGTGACACCATTCCAAAAACTGCACCCCTCAAGCTACTCAAAACTATATTCAAGAAGATTATTAACCCTTCAGGTGCTTCACAGGAACTAAAATAAAGTTGAAGGAAAAAATGGACATTTTAATTTTTGTAACAAAAATGTTCTTTTAGCCTCAATTTTTTCATTTTCACATGGGCAACAGGATAAAATGCATCCTAAAATTTGTTGGGCAATTTCTCCTGAGTACACCGATACCTCATATGTGGTCATAAACCACTGTTTGGGCGCACGGCAGGACTGAGAAGGGAAGGAGCGCAATTTGAATTTTAGAGCCAATTTTCCGTTCAAAAAGTGAAATGGCGCTCCTTCACTTCTGAGCCTTGCCGTGCGCCCAAACAGTGGTTTATGACCACATATAAGGTATCGGTGTACTCAGGAGAAATTGCCCAACAAATTTTGGGATGTATTTTATCCCTTTGCCCATGTGAAACTAAAAAAATGTAGGCAAAAATAAATTTTTTGTGAAAAAAAAGTGTTTTTTTAATTTTTATGGATGAATTTGTGAAGCATCTGGGGTTCAAAGTGCTCACTATGCATCTAGATACCGTCCTTAGGGGGTCTAGTTTCCAAAATAGGGTCATTTGTGGGGGAGCTCCAATGTGGAGACACACCGGGACCCTCCATACGCGACATGGTGTCCTCTAACAATTTGAATGGAAAATGAGCTCAGATTGTTAGCGGACACCATGTCGCGTTTGGATGGTCCCCGTGTGTCTCCACATTGCAGCTCCCCCACAAGTGACCCCATTTTGGAAACTAGACCCCCCAAGGAACGTATCTAGATGCATAGTGAGCACTTTGAACCCCCATATGCTTCAGAAATTCATCCGTAAAAATGAAAAAGCACTTTTTTTTCCACTAAAAAATTATTTTTTCATTATTACGGATCAATTTGTGAAGCATCTGGGGGTTCAAAGTGCTCACTATGTACCTAGATATGTTTCTTTGGGGGTCTAGTTTCCAAAATGGGGTCACTTGTGGGGGAGCTCCAATGTGGAGACACACAGGGACCTTCCAAACGCGACATGGTGTCCGCTAACAATTTGAGCTCATTTTCCATTCAAATTGTTAGCGGACACCATGTCGCGTTTGGATGGTCCCCGTGTGTCTCCACATTGCAGCTCCCCCACAAGTGACCCCATTTTGGAAACTAGACCCCCAAGGAACGTATCTAGATGCATAGTGAGCACTTTGAACCCCCATATGCTTCAGAAATTCATCCGTAAAAATGAAAAAGCACTTTTTTTTCCACTAAAAAATTATTTTTTCATTATTACGGATCAATTTGTGAAGCATCTGGGGGTTCAAAGTGCTCACTATGCATCTAGATACGTTCCTTTGGGGGTCTAGTTTCCAAAATGGGGTCACTTGTGGGGGAGCTCCAATGTGGAGACACACAGGGACCCTCCAAACGCGACATGGTGTCCGCTAACAATTTGAGCTCATTTTCCATTCAAATTGTTAGCGGACACCATGTCGCGTTTGGATGGTCCCCGTGTGTCTCCACATTGCAGCTCCCCCACAAGTGACCTCATTTTGGAAACTAGACCCCCCAAGGAATGTATCTAGATGCATAGTGAGCACTTTGAACCCCCAGGTGCTTTACAAATTGATCCGTAAAAATGAAAAAAATAAACTTTTTGTCGAAAAAAAAGTGCTTTTTCATTGTTATGGATGAATTTGTGAACCATCTTGGGGTTCAAAGTGCTCACTATGCATCTAGATACGTTCCTTTGGGGGTCTAGTTTCCAAAATGGGGTCACTTGTGGGGGAGCTCCAATGTGGAGACACACAGGGGCTCTCCATACGCAATATGGTGTCCACTAACAATTGGAATTGTTAGCGGACACCTTGTAGGATATGAAGAGCCCCTATGTGCCTAAACATTGGAGCTCCCCCACAAGTGACCCCATTTTGGAAACTAGACCACCCAAGGAACGTATCTAGATGCATAGTGAGCACTTTGAACCCCCAGGTGCTTTACAAATTGATCCGTAAAAATGAAAAAAGAAACTTTTTGTGGAAAAAAAGTGCTTTTTCATTTTTATGGATGAATTTGTGAAGCATCTGGGGGTTCAACGTGCTCACTATGCATCTAGATACGTTCCTTCGGGCGTCTAGTTTCCAAAATGGGGTCACTTGTGGGGGAGCTCCAATGTTCAGGCACACAGTTAGGGTCTCTCCATACCCGACATGGTTTCCGCTAACAATTGGAGCTCATTTTCTATTGAAATTGTTAGCGGACACCATGTCGCATACGGAGAACCCGTGTGCCACCAGCACAAGGGCAACTGGTAGAGTTGGGGTACAGCACCAGAAAATTCCGCCTCTAATGAATGCGCTATTTTCTTGGTGGCTGTGGGTTGAAATTTGCAGCGCGGGGGACCCACAACATTTGGGTCTCTCCACTCTGAGGATTCCAGTCAGCCAGCTACCAAGTTGTACATGGCTGGCTACAAAAAATACAGCGAAGCCCATTTTTTTTTATTTCTAGAACTAATTCTAGAAAAAAAAAATGACGTAGGGCTCCGCCATATTTTTGGTCCAGCCAGGTACAACTTGGCAGCTACAGACTGCCAGCAACCCCCAGCTGCCTTGTTGTACCTGGCTGCAACCAAAAATACAGCGAAGCCCATTTTTTTTTATTTCTAGAACTAATTCTAGAAAAAAAATGACGTAGGGCTCCGCCATATTTTTGGTCCAGCCAGGTACAACTTGGCAGCTACAGACTGCCAGCAACCCCCAGCTGCCTTGTTGTACCTGGCTGCAACCAAAAATACAGCGAAGCCCATTTTTTTTTATTTCTAGAACTAATTCTAGAAAAAAAAAATGACGTAGGGCTCCGCCATATTTTTGGCCCAGCCAGGTACAACTAGGCAGCTGGGGGCTGGAATCCTCAGCATAGAGAGGCCCAAGCGTTCTGGGCCCCCCATGCTGCGAATTGCAGCCCGCAGCCGCCCCAGAAAATGGCGCATTCATTGAAGCGCCATTTTCTGGCGCTGTACCCATGCTCTTCCAGTTGCCCTGGTGCCGGTGGCAAACTGGGTAATAAAGGGGTTAATGCCAGCTTTTTATTGGCAGCTGGCACTAAGCCCGAGATTCATAATATTGGGCCAATGTTAGACCCGCCATTATGAATCTCTGATAATTAGTCAATAAATACACACAGAGAAAAATATTTTTATTAGAAAAAAAACACAAACAAATTTTGGACTCCATCTTTATTATAAAAAGATCCGACGTAGTCCACAACGAAGGTCCCACGACGCTCGATCGTTTCCGACGGGATCCCCATGCAGGGGGATGGGGGATCAGGGATCCCCATGCAGGGGGATCAGGGATCCCCATGCAGGGGGATGGGGATCAGGGATCCCCATGCAGGGGGATGGGGGATCAGGGATCCCCATGCAGAGGGATCAGGGATCCCCCTGCAGGGGGATGGGAGATCAGGGATCCCCATGCAGGGGGATGGGAGATCAGGGATCCCCATGCAGGGGGATCAGGGATCCTCCTGCAGGGGGATGGGGGATCAGGGATCCCCATGCAGGGGGATCAGGGATCCTCCTGCAGGGGGATGGGGGATCAGGGATCCCCATGCAGGGGGATCAGGGATCCCCATGCAGGGGGATGGGGGATCAGGGATCCCCATGCGGGGGGATCAGGGATCCCCATGCAGGGGGATGGGGGATCAGGGATCCCCATGCAGGGGAATGGGAGATCAGGGATCCCCATGCAGGGGGATCAGGGATCCTGCTGCAGGGGGATGGGGGATCAGGGATCCCCATGCAGGGGGATCAGGGATCCTCCTGCAGGGGGATGGGGGATCAGGGATCCCCATGCAGGGGGATCAGGGATCCTCCTGCAGGGGGATGAGGGATCAGGGATCCCCATGCAGGGGGATCAGGGATCCCCATGCAGGGGGATGGGGGATCAGGGATCCCCATGCAGGGGGATCAGGGATCCTCCTGCAGGGGGATGGGGGATCAGGGATCCCCATGCAGGGGGATCAGGGATCCTCCTGCAGGGGGATGGGGGATCAGGGATCCCCATGCAGGGGGATCAGGGATCCTCCTGCAGGGGGATGAGGGATCAGGGATCCCCATGCAGGGGGATCAGGGATCCTCCTGCAGGGGGATGAGGGATCAGGGATCCCCATGCAGGGGAATGGGAGATCAGGGATCCCCATGCAGGGGGATCAGGGATCCTCCTGCAGGGGGATGGGGGATCAGGGATCCCCATGCAGGGGGATCAGGGATCCTCCTGCAGGGGGATGGGGGATCAGGGATCCCCATGCAGGGGGATCAGGGATCCTCCTGCAGGGGGATGGGGGATCAGGGATCCCCATGCAGGGGGATCAGGGATCCTCCTGCAGGGGGATGAGGGATCAGGGATCCCCATGCAGGGGGATCAGGGATCCTTATGCAGGGGGATGGGAGATCAGGGATCCCCATGCAGGGGGATCAGGGATCCTCCTGCAGGGGGATGGGGGATCAGGGATCCCCATGCAGGGGGATCAGGGATCCTCCTGCAGGGGGATGGGAGATCAGGGATCCCCATGCAGGGGGATCAGGGATCCTCCTGCAGGGGGATGGGGGATCAGGGATCCCCATGCAGGGGGATGGGGGAGGTCTTACCAGACGTCGGGCGGCGGTGAGAGGAAGCCGGAGGACGCAGGCAGGAGGACGCAAGCTGGAGGCGGCGGCGGCAGGAGGAGGTGAGTACCGGCGGTGGCGGGGGGCCGGGGACAGCGGGGGGGGCCCAGAATCAGCAGGGGACGGGGGATAGCGGGGGGGGGCCCAGAAAAAGAAGGGGACAAGGCACAAGGGGATAGCGGGGGGGCCCAGAAACAGCAGGGGATGAGCCGGGGATGAGCCGGGGGATGAGCCGGGGGATGAGCCGGGGGGGGGGGGAGACACAGCGGGGGACAGGGGTATGAGCGGGGAGCGCAGACACAGTTGGGGGACAGGGGGATGAGCGGGGGGCAGGCACAGCGGGGGACAGGGGGATGAGCAGGGGGGCAGACACAGTGGGGGTCAGGGGGATGAGGGGGGGGGGGTGATGAGCATCAGAGGGCACAAGGAGGGGATGTGTGCAGGAGCCGGGCACAGCTGACAGCCCGGCTCCTGCAGCGATCGCTCAGGGAAGTGCTGACATTCAGCACTTTCCTGCGCGATCTTGATGTGATCGGTCGGTCAGATTGACTGACCGATCACATCGCTCTGAGTGTGGGGACCCCTAAAAAGGGTCCCCACACCTCTTCCCCTGACCCTCAGCTGTCACTGACAGCTTTTAGAATTGAACTGTCACTGTTCGTTTAGAAGCAGTGACAGTTCAAAGCCATGACGAGTATACTCGTCATGATGCGGGAACTGACAGCTTTTCATGACGAGTATACTCGTCATTAGTCGTAAAGGGGTTAAACCTGCATGTCTAAAGTACCTCTTGTTCTGTTTTACCACATTTTCTATTCTTAAAAAGCTTATCAGAAGCAAACCTGAAGTAATGATTATTTTACATCTTAGCTATACCTCATTCTAGTTTTTGACTGTTCTTTCCACTTCTACTGGATCAACTGGCAGATATGGTATGTAGGAGTCAAAGACCTTAATTTAAACTACTAAATCAAATACATGTACACACTTATCAAGAGAAAAAGCTTGATTTTGCTATGAGTGCACAACTCCTCATATATTCATCAACTAATTGAAAATTACAATACTTATGAGTGTGAAGAGCAGCATCAAGAGCAAAGTGATAGAGTAGCTCTAAGCAATAACTTAGCAGTGACAAAGCTCATTAGGGAGCGGTCCCTGGAGGACATCCAAATCCTTCCATGAGAACTAATTGCCTTTTAAGAAAAGGTGACAGAAAGAGTAAATCGGCATCTAAAACATGTAGCAAGTTGTCAAACATTCAGTCTGCATAGCTGAACTTAATGCTACCAGCCAAGAACGAAATGCATTTATTGGGATTTGCTTAATAGTCCATGTATTTCAAGTACTTAAAGACTGATTTGTAGACGTTGTTCCTAGCATGAAGGCAATTAAATAAATATCCAAAAGGCTTTACTAGGGCGCAAAGCCATTAGATGATTTTACTGTATGTTCAGATTATTATTTAGCATTGTGAGAGACTCAAAGTATTTTTGCTGAATTTCTATGGATTTATCGTTCACACAGTTCTGACTGAAAACATGAACTTTTGCCTTTCTTTTTATTATTTCTACTTTTTATATAGTTTCATTTTTCTTGTTAACCTTAGTTTTTAACTTAGAACAAAATATTGTAACTTTTTTGTTGGTCTAAATTCTGCCCTCCGGATGAAAGAAGTTCTTAGAAGTTCGGCACAACTCTGAAATCAACAGGTTCAGCACTTTTCACATTAACCTTTTACAACTTATGATTCTACAGCAGCTTTAAGCTTGGCTCAGAGATAGATATTTAAACAAATTCAATTATATCTAAAACAAAATATTAAGTTTTTTTTCACCTACATAATAACATAAAAGTATGGCATGCTATTTTTGATTCTCTCAATATTTTAGCAAGAGAACCACTTTAAATAGCAGCCATTATTTTGCTGACCAGAGTCAGGCTTTCCACCACTCATGTCTAAACTTGCATTATGATTCTTATTTGATCTGTCGTGACTCTTAAGTCTGACACATTCTTTTCATTTTTCTCTGTCAAAGTCCAAGAAACCTTTGACTTTACTATGGACAAATGATAGATTGGCTGTAATGAAGGGCAATGTGAGTCAGCTAAATGTACTGCTAACAAGCTGTAATTTTTTTCTGTTACGCCGATGAGTATAATCTGCTTTCCTGTCTGTTGCCTCTACTATACAGACAATTTCTATAATTGGATATGCTCTGCTTTTTATCCGAGCCACACTAAAACAACTTTTTCTTCATACAGAAATTGCTGAGACTGATTTAGCGATAATCCAACAAGTGATTTAGGAAAGTTTAGCTTTTTTTTTTACTTTCCATATGCTTCATGTATTTAGTACTAATGACATGTTAGAAGCTGTGTGAAGGCACATATATCACCTGTAGTTTCATACACTGTCATATTATAGATATACAGCACAATATGAAATAGGGAATGTATCAATATATTTGGCTGAATCCTCATAAAGAACCAGGCCTAAAGAAAAATCTGAGTGCTCCAGTATAAGACAGATATCAGTACAATATGGTGGAAATCAACTGTTTTTGTATTGTGATTCCTTAGAGCAGGGGTTCCTAACTCCAGGCCTCAAGGGCCGTCAACAGTGCAGGTGTTCAGGATCTCCTTAGCATTGCACGGGGGTTGGAATCATTATCTGTGCATTTGATCACATTAACACCTGTGGAATACTAAGCAAATCCGGAAATCCTGCACTATTTGCGGCCCTTGAGGCCTGGAGTTGGGGACCTCTGCCTTAGAGCTTAAAGTGTAACTGCTGTTTAATTTGTTTCTTAAAAATAATGTAGAGCAAGTGATTCTAATAAACTTTCAAATAAACTTTAGAAATGAAATCTGGAAGAAAACCTTTCAAAAACATTTTAGAAGATGGTCCCCCTAGGCTGTTTCCAAACCAGATATATGAACGTTGTCAGGGAAATCTTTATTCAGCTCGACATACACTGAATACAGAATTATAAGGGTTGGGGTGGGGGTGAAGCCTCCACAGCATTCCTGGCTACAGCTAATGTGGTGTCAATGTACACTATCGTTCAAAAGTTTGGGGTTACGCAAATGGTTTTGTGTTTTCCATGAAGACTCATACCTTTATTTATCAAATGAGTTGCAAAATGAATAGAAAATATAGTCCAGACATTGACAAGTTTAGAAATAATGATTTTTATTTGAAATATTAATTTTCTCCTTCAAACTTTGTTTTTGTCAAAGAATGCTCCCGTTGCAGCAATTACAGCATCACAGACCTTTGGAAGGTACTATTTAATGAAGCTGCCAGATGAGGAGCTGTGAGGCATTGATTTCTCAAACTAGAATCACTGCACACACACACTTCTAGTCTTTTTGCTTATTGGTGAATGTTTATTCGGAAGGTGCTCTTGTTAGAACTGCGACAGTATGACGTTTCGGACGATTAGGTCCTTGATCACAAATATCGCCTTAGAATAGTTTGAGTTTCAATAGCACGATGTATCCCTTATGGTCCCGTACAGGGTACAGAGTATGCCCTGAGAGATACTGTACTTGAATGTAGCCTCTTTTGGCTGAGTATTGGTCACAGTGCCTATGGCAGTCAGGAGCAGTCGCTCTGTGGACGGTGGTGGCACAGCAGTGGGGTATGTACACACCAAGGGAGATACAGGAGGAGTGACCAAACTCCTCCTGTATCTCCCTTGGTGTGTACATACCCCACTGCTGTGCCACTACCGTCCACAGAGCGACTGCTCCTGACTGCCATAGGCTCTGTGACCAATACTCAGCCAAAAGAGGCTACATTCAAGTACAGTATCTCTCAGGGCATACTCTGTACCCTGTGCGGGACCATAATGGTACCTTTACACGCCGCTACTGGATGGTGGCAACAACCGGGTACATGAGAGAAATGTATCTTGCACCGCCAATTCAACCCGTGGTAGCGGCGTGTGAAGACGGTTGTAGCCACCCGCCAGTAGCGGCACCTGTTTCCGAGCACTGCCCTAAAACAGGTGGTTACCCAGCCGATGGTAGCGACCTGTATCAGCGTGTAAAGAAGGAACAGAAGGGCTGTTTCTACACCATGATATGTACCTGGTATGTAGCTGGGGCGTGACACAGCCTCCGGGTTACCACGCCCCATCAGCGATCATTGGTGGAAGCTCCTGCGTTACGATTGGTAGTCGCTGCATAGGGAGGCATATTTAAGGAGCTGACCAGTCACACTACACAATTGCTCGAGCGTCATGTATTAGTCAGCCTCCTGCGCTGGCTGCCCAATCATGATGTTATTGCTTTGTCCTATCAGCGTATGGAATTCTCGTAATCCACAATTGTGGCACGCTTATGTGTTGTCCCTGCTGCACCAGGTCCTCCCATATTAGCTTGTTGTAGCGGTGTGTAAATGAGGTAAGGTGCTCTGCAGAAGGTAACTTGAGACACCCGGCGGTGTATCCAGAGATAGATGTAACCTACTGTAGCGCACCTTGTTGCGGCGTGTAAAGGTGGTGCGATTACCGTTTGCAACCGTTTGTGCGTGCTCGTGCACGTGAAGTACCTGGTTGTTGCCACCATCCAGTAGCGGCGTGTAAAGGTACCATAAGGGATACATCGTGCTATTGAAACTCAAACTATTCTAAGGCGATATTTGTGATCAAGGACCTAATCGTCCGAAACATCATACTGTCACAGTTCTAACAAGAGCACCTTCCAAATAAACATTCACCAATAAGCAAAAAGACTAGAAGTGTGTGTGTGCAGTGATTCTAACAGACTTGAATACGGGACTCAAGAGCCCCCTTCATTAGCACCACACCCCCTCATATGCCGTGTGCTAACCATTGAATCAGAGATTTCTCAAACTAGAGACTCTAATGTGCTTGTCTTGTTGCTCAGTTGTGCAGCGGGGCCTCCCACGTCTCTTTCTACTCTGGTTAGAGGCTGTTTGTGCTCTCCTCTGAAGGAAGTAGTGCACACTGTTGTAGAAAATCATTAGTTTCTTGACAATCTCTCGCATGGAATAACCTTAATTTCTATGAACAAGAATAGACTGTCGAGTTTCACATGAAAGTTCTCTTTTTCTGTCCATTTTGAGGGTTTGATAGAACAAACAAATGTAGTGCTCCAGATTCTCAACCTCCTTCTCAAAGGAGAATCAATTTTACAGCTTCTCTAATTAGCCTAACCATTTCCAGCTGTGCTAACATACTTTTCTAGGGTTTTCTAAACATCCATTACCCTTCTTACACAGTTATAAAACACAATGTACCATCAAAACACTGGAGTGGTGGTTGTTGGAAATGGGCCTCTATACACCTATGTACTGTAGATATCGCATTAAATATCAGACATTTGCAGCTAGAATAGTGATTTACCACATTAACAACGTATAGAGGGTATTTCTGATTCATTTAATGTTAGCTTCATTGAATAAAATGTGCTTTTCTTTCAAAAATAAGGAAATTTCTAAATGACCCCAAACATTTGAAAGTAGTGTATCTCAGTTTACCTCAGGCTGAGATAGTGCTAAGCTAGGTCAGGCTGTCAGTGCAATCTCCTCTGATCTTAAATGACTCCTCTGCAGGCACATCGTCTCTGCTCCATGTGATCAGCTGAAGGCCCCCACACAACTCACAATCTCTTATCTGTCTTCTCTCTGGAGTTGTGTGGGTGCCATCAGCATGGAGCAGAACCGATCTGACTGCAGAGTGGACAGATAACAGATCAGAGGAGCTGTGTACTTACAACCTGACCAAGCTCAGGACTGTCCCTTAGTCTGAGAATAACTGCAGATACACTGAACAGCTGTTGTCAGGCATGTTGTTTAGGCTTCGCCCCCACCCTTGTAAGGCCGTAATCAGTGTGTGAAGCTGAATATGGATTTCCCTGACAACGAACATATGTCTGGTTTAGAAACAGCATAGAGGGATAACTTCTAGAAGGTTTTTGAAAGGTTTTCTTCCAGATTTCTTTTATTAAGAATATTAAAAAATTTATTAAAATCACTTAATCTACATTATTACTAGATAAAACTTAAACGACGGTTACGTTTTAAAGGTTTATGGATCCATAATATGTTTACGTGTATTGACCCCTAAGTATTGTCTG
Source organism: Allobates femoralis (assembly GCA_033576535.1). Classification (NCBI taxonomy): domain Eukaryota; kingdom Metazoa; phylum Chordata; class Amphibia; order Anura; family Aromobatidae; genus Allobates; species Allobates femoralis. The sequence goes on along the minus strand of JARQOC010000001.1, from coordinate 333,903,315 downwards.
ACTAATGAAAATTAAAGGGGGTTTTCACTTTCAATTTGTTCAGCAACACAGGCAGGCTCTCATATAAAATAACAAAACCAGCTTCACTTACCATTTGCAGGTCCAGCACCCCCTCTTTGCTGCTGTTCCTAGTCTTTTGTGACAAGTCTACAGAAATAATATCTTACCTACAGCATTTACCGTATATACTCGTGTATAAGCCGACCCGTGTATAAGCCGACCCCCCTACTTTTGCCACCAAAACCTGGGAAAACCTATTGACTCGTGTATAAGCCGAGGGTGGACCCCAGCACAGGTATACAGCCCCCAGCAGTGTGGTATACAGCAGCCCCAGAGGTATATACAGCAGCCCTAGTGGTATATACAGCAGCAGCCCCAGTGGTTAGTATACAGCAGCCCAGAGGTGTATACAGCAGCCCCAGTGGTAGTATACAGCAGCCCCAGAGGTATATACAGCCCCAGTGGTACTATACAGCAGCCCCAGTGGTAGTATACAGCAGCCCCAGAGGTATATACAGCCCCAGTGGTACTATACAGCAGCCCCAGTGGTATATACAGCCCCAGTGGTACTATCCAGCAGCACCAGTGGTAGTATACAGCAGCCCCAGTGGTAGTATACAGCAGCCCCAGTGGTAGTATACGGCAGCCCCAGAGGTAGTATACAGCAGCCCCAGAGGTATATACAGCCCCAGAGGTATATACAGCAGCCCTAGTGGTGTATACAGCAGCCCTTAGGTAGTATACAGCAGCCCCAGTGGTGTATAGAGCAGCCTTCCCAGTGGTAGTATACAGCAGCAGCCTTCCCAGGGGTAGTATACAGCAGCAGCCCCAGGGGTAGTATACAGCAGCAGCCCCAGGGGTAGTATACAGCAGCAGCCCCAGGGCTTTATACAGCAGCAGCCCCCAGAGGTATACAGGCCCCCCCATCATGATCCAGGGCCCTTCCCCCTTGCGCAGCACACCTGTAAAGTAAAATCATACTTATCGGTGTCCTGTCGCGCCGTCCCGCCGCTTGCCGACATCACGATCCCGGGCTTCATTCCGCGTCTTCCGGCTTCCTGTGGTCGCGGGCAATGATGTCATTGCCCGCGACCACAGGAAGGCGGAAGACCACAGGAAGGCGGAAGACGCGGAATGAAGCCCGGGATCGTGATGTCGGCAAGCGGCGGGACGGCGCGACAGGACACTGATAAGTATGATTTTACTTTACAGGTGTGCCGCGCAAGGGGGGGCCCTGGATCATGATGGGGGGGCCTGTATACCTCCAGGGGCTGCTGCTGTATACTTATACTCGCGTATAAGCCGAGGGGGGACTTTTCAGCCCAAATTTTGGGCTGAAAAACTCGGCTTATACGCGAGTATATACGGTAAGTGCTTTAGACAATCACCATGTAATGCCATATAGCTTCCCACTGATTGCCTGCAGAAGTCATATGTTATAGTTGCTATGTCACCATTGCAGCCATATGAAATAAAACCTGTGGCAGCGGTAGAGAACAGCTAGTGAAGCAGGATAGGTAAATAAACTGACTGTGTTCTATTTCCACAAAGCCTGCCTGAGTAGTAAAATTTGTGGAAAGTGGAAAACCCACTAAATGACAGTCTTTAAGGGTGTATTCACAAATTACATATTTTACAGTGATTTAAAAAAACAAAACAGCTATATGATAGCATTGTTTAAAAACAATCTAATATTATACAGGTTTTGTGACTGCATGTTACATGCAGAGGTGTCTCCAGGTTTTCATGGACCTTGGGCAAAAGAGTTTCAGTGGGCCATAACCACATACCATATCCACTGCAGGCCGCATATACAAGTGCTTCTTAATAAATTAGAATATAATCAAAAAGAAAATTTATTTCGGTAATTCAATACATATAGTGAAGTGCATATATTATATACAGTTATTACAAACAGAGTGATCTACTTCAAGTGTCTATTTCTGCATATGTTGATGATTATAGCTTACAGCCAAAGAAAACCCAGAAGTAATTACCGTATATACTTGCGTATAAGCTGAGTTTTTCAGCCCAACAATTGGGCTGAAAAGTCCCCCCCTCGGCTTATACGCGAGTCACTGTATACTGTATACACTGTATACAGTATACAGTCACCCCCCCATCAGTATAAAGGCCCCCCCCTTACTGCCGCAATCCTGTAAAAGAATACATTAGTATACTTATCCCTGCCGCTGTCCCGCTGCCGCTGTCCCGCCGCCGCCATCACGCTCCTCCGGCTTCATCCGTCTTCTTCCAGCTTCCTCCTCTGGTCGGCGCAGGCAATGACGCCATTGTCTGCGCGCCAGAGGAGGAAGCTGGAAGACGCTGGATGAAGCCGGAGGAGCGCGATGGCGGCGGCGGGACAGCGGCAGCGGGACAGCGGCAGGGATAAGTATACTAGTGTATTCTTTTACAGGATTGCGGCAGTAAGGGGGGGGCCTGTATATTGATGGGGGGGCCTGTATATACCACTAGGGCTGCTGCTGTATACTACCAAAGCGGCTGCTGCTGTATACTACCACTGGGGCTGCTGTATATACCTCTGGGGCTGCTGTATACTACCACTGGGGCTGCTGTATATACCACTGGGGCTGCTGTATACTACCACTGGGGCTGCTGTATATACCTTTGGGGCTGCTGTATACTACCACTGGGGCTGCTGCTGTATATACCACTGGGGCTGCTGCTGTATACTACCACTGGGGCTGCTGTATATACCACTGGGGCTGCTGCTGTATACTACCACTGGGGAGGCTGCTGTATACCACACTGCTGGGGGCTGTATATTTGTGCTGGGGTCCACCCTCGGCTTATACACGAGTCAATAGGTTTTCCCAGGTTTTGGGGGCAAAAGTAGGGGGGTCGGCTTATACACGGGTCAGCTTATACACGAGTATATATGGTATCTCTGAAAATTAGAATATTATATAAAAAAAATAGTTTTCAACTCATAAATGTGGTCTTATGAAAAATATGTTCACTCAATATTTGGCAGAGGCTCCTTTTGCATGAATTACTGCATCAATGCTGCGTGGTATCGAGGCAATCAGCCTGTGGCACTGCTGAGGTGTTATGGAAGCCCAGGTTGCTTTGATAGAAGCCTTCAGCTCATCTAAATTGTTGGGTCTTGTGTCTCTTATCTTCCTCTTGACAGTACCCCATAGATTTTCTATGGGGTTATGATCAGGCAAATTTGCTTGCCAATAAAGTACAGTGATACTGTGGTTATTAAACAAGGTATTGGTACTTTTGGCAGAGTGGACAGATGCCAAATCCTGCAAGAAAACGAAATTTCCATCTCTAAAAAGCCTGTCGGCAGATGGAAGCATGAAGAGATCTAACATTTCCCGGTAGATGGCAGTGCTGACTTTGGTCTTGATAAAACACAGTGGACCCACACCAGCAGGTGACATGGCTCCCCAAACCATCACAGACTGTGGAAACGGACTGCAATACACTACTACATTTTGCTAGCTACATTCCACCACTATCAAAAAATCAATCTCTAGATCACAACTCATGCAGGTACAGAGAATTGTCATTAATTCAACGCAGTGCCAAGTATGCTTAACTGAAATGAAAAAAAATTGTTGCAGAGAGTATCTGGAAGATGTCTTCATAGTATGTCAGGGGTCATCCACACACAGACCTAAGAGAACAGTTCAGGATATACTCCCATCTGTCCATACCTACCATCTGATGGCATACATTGTATATCAGGCCATCCGCTGACACTGTGGGTACGGGTAGAAGCTATCCTGGTGTAGTTGAGTCCCAACAACCACTTTAAGAGGGCTAAAAATCTCAAAGACAATCTCATTAGGGCAAACATCAGTCCAAAAAGTATTCCCTTAAAATAAAGGGTCATACAGAACTCTAGGTTCGGCACCTTCCCCTGCCTCAACTGTAATCAATGTAATAATATACAAAGAGGAGACACCATTCACCACCCTTACACAGGCAAGAGATATCCTGTCAAGGGGTACTACACATGTGACTCAAAATGAGTAGTCTACCTGATTAAGTGCCCTTGTGGACTCATATACTGTATGTGGACGAGATGTCACAAGCCATCAAAGATCGAATCTCCAAGCATAAATCTACAATAAGATGTAAAATTGTATTATTACCAATTCTCCACCATTTTGTCACTTAGGGCAACACAGTCTCACAGTTGAAGTTTCAGGTGTTTTAAAACATTGGAAGGCCAAGGAAAGCAGGTGATCACATTAGGCTCCTAAAACCAATGGAGTCATATTGCATCCATGATTTGCAATTCCTTACCCTTGGGGTCTCAACAGGGAATTTGATGTGCATTTATTTTTTAAATTGATGTATGTATATGTCCTCCTTGGTAATTTGCATGATTGATACTTTTCTAACAGCTTTATTACAAGCTACCAGATATAGGAATGCAGTTATAATGTGCTTTGTTATAAATTACAGACATTGATATTATTAGGTCTTACTTAGTATAAGTATGTTTTCCAAGGGCATAATTATGTTACCACTCCTAGTTCAGATTTTATGTATTCTACAAACCACTCAGGACTACATCTTATATGATATATTCATTGATACGTTTCCTATCTTTATATTTTCATTTCCTCCACCTACACATGATTTTATAGTTTAAGTACTGCTTCCCTGAGCTTGTCCTGTGTTCTGCTATATTCCACTATCTGAAAACAATGTCTGTGTCACAGCTGATGTCACACGCACTGTGCCCATGAGCTCAACCATCCCATCCACTGAGTCCAGCCCATACCTCTCACGTGACATAGCCAGATTACATCATTTAACATGCCACCTGCTTCCTCCCAAAGCGTGATTGGCTCACTAGGCAGGTGAACCCGCCACACTTGTATTTTAAGCACACCAGGGAGAACACACTTCCACACTTAGTATACCAAGCAGTGGACACTGCGGTCTGGTCTCCCTATTACTCTTATTGGTAAGTAATCACTCCTGGCAGGCTCAGCATATTAGTACTGACTGATCATTTCACTTCACAGTTTTCCTTACAGTCAAAAATCTGGCCAGCTTCCTATATCACATAGGCTGGTCCTATCTAGTTCCATTGCAATAGTAGCAGGTAATCAGTCATGACTTTGGTTCTGGTACTCTGCACAATAGTCGATTCTGTTGTCACATCGTCTCTCTGATTTGTTTGTAGTTCTGCTAATAAGGAGACTTCCTATCATATACTTCCACTAAGACCACTGAACCTGTGGTAAAACCTGCCTTGTCTTTATTGATTACTATATCTATGCACTATCATGAACACAATCCAGTTCGACATTACAATAGTACGTCACTCACACCAGGACCTAATTGGCCCTATGAGAGTGACACTGAGCAAGACATACTCTTTATCATAAATATTAACAACACAGAATGCTGAGTACCATGCAAATAAAATATGTTTTATTAGAAAAATTTCTAAAATCAGATGGAGCAGGATAGAGAGGGTTTTTTTTTGTTACAAATGGTACACCACACAATAATACGAGTAGAGTGAAGTTGTCACATCAATTCATAGAGGGAAATATATGAGGTGCAATCAAAAAATTAGATTTCATAGTACAATTAAGTTCCATCCCCATCCATGAAGCAAATATCTCAGTGTGCCCGGGATGGCAGATAGAGGTTGGGTCAATGGTAAATCAAAGTGCCGTAGTGCATTGATATAATACCGTAACCTAATATATAACTAGACCCACTATACCAGCCACCCAGGCAATGCCAAGTAATGTAAGTAGGAATGGGAAAATAAATATAGCACCTCATGGTCTCCCCCTTCTATCTCCAGACTACAATTCACTGCAATAGTTAGATAGCTTAAGCAGTGTCCATCAGAAACCCACCCCATGGGGGAGGGGGCCCGACGCACGTTTCACTTACTTTACGCAAGTTTCATCAGGGGACAATGGTCTCTTTCAGTACACCAGTCTAAGCACACAGTGGGTCCTTATATATGGTAAAGAGGCCTAAAAGATCTCCTACTAAAGGCATCACAGCCACCCTGTAATGGCGCACACGTCCGCCCACCCCAGCCCCAGTCCCGGAAGCTGCCAGCGTCAAAGTGGACCGTGCATGCTTGGAAGCCGGAACGCATCACCATGGCTCCCGCGCATGCGCACCCTGCCATAGAGATGCCGATGCTGCCGACAGGTAGCAAAGAGTCAGTGGACATGCGCTCACAGTGGGGGGAGGAAGAAGATACATTGCAGATAGCACCAGTCTGAAAAACACAACAATAACATGTTGTTATGCATGTACATCCACCGGATATCAGTTAACAGCAAATCAATACACCATAGTACAGCGTCAGTGCAGTGAAGAATATCAGATGGTAGTTCTCCAAGAGTCAAGATGTAAATCAAAATAGTCTAAATGGCCACAACACAGAAACAGAGGACCTGCAAAATGTTGAAAAACAGGAGATATTAAAAACAATAAATCTTAATACACCAGGAAAAGAGCACTATGCACTATCTGTACTCCTCATTTACAACTTTAACACCTTAAGCACCTAAAAACCCCTCAGCGTTTTCTTGAAAAAGACACACCGGATTTCTCAGCATTAAATACTTGAGATACTTCTCTTTTTAATTCTATAACACAGAACAGTGACTTTTTAATATTAAACTTATACTAACTGTGAGGAAATGGTGTAATATGTTTATTTTGTCCTGTATCTTTAAATTGGAATATCAGTCACTTTAGTCATACTGCGCATAGTCCGATATTGATTATAAGAAATAATGGGAGTGCTGGTGTGCCACGGTCCGCGCTGCTGTGGTATGGTAAAACTCACCAAAGAGCCAAAAGTACTTTCATCCTTTATTCCTCCTCTCTCCTACGCGTTTCAGCGCCACACCCGGCGCCTTCCTCAGGGATATGTCCATAGATATTGATTATAGTATCATATATTATTTATGTGATTCCATCAGACTTGTGTTATAATTTTTGTATATAATATGTATATGTCACTTATCACAGTTTTTTCTTTGTCATTTATATATTGTATAGCACAATTAGCTTAGGAAGGTCCAAGGATACAGGACCGAAATGTTTGGCTCTTCTGAAATTCACCAATTAAACACAGCAATATAAAATCTATTTTTGAGTGACAAACATTTTTTCTAAATTGTGCAAACAATGATGTCCTGGCACTGGCAGTGGCGGACCCTAGGCAAACCAAAGAGGTGTCACTGCGGAGCCTGGGACCATCTTGGCAGTACAGTACAAAGCAGTTACACTCTTCTACACTTTGATACCTTGTGTCTGCAGTACGCAGTGAAATTAATGATGGATCTATCGCAAGACATGCCAGCTCTGAAAGATGTCATCATTAGAGATGAACGATGTTCGATTCGAAATGTTCGCCAATCTCAAGTTCGAGCTGTTTTGGGCAGTGTTCGAGTCATTCGATGAATGTGAACAATTAGCTTCAAATTCGGCAGTTCAAGGTTATGTTCGATAACAGGCTGAAATAGGGGCATGATTGTTTAAAAGCCGGCGGTAAAAGGCCACTGGCTTTTAAACAATCATTCAGCCCGATCCACTGCCCCATCCCGAACCGCCGCTCCCCCGCCACCTCCCATCCCGATCCTAAGTTAGGACCAGGCGGGGAGCGCAGCACTGGGAGAGGGGAGCGAAGGATCAGGGCAGGGAAGCTGGCGGAGGTGAGAAGACTTCACCGCCGACTTTCCTGCTCTGTTCTATGCTCCCCGCTCCCTGATGCCCCCTCCCTGCTCCCTAGATCTGCTCCCCCTGCCCGGTCCCAACTTAGGATCAGGCTTCTTCAAATGAACAGCTGATCATTTGAAATAATTTGAGACTTCACCGCTGGCTTTCCTGCTCTGTTCTGCGCTCTCCACTCCCTGATGCCCCTCATCGGTTCCCCACCACCTCCCCGCCTGATCCTAAGTTAGGACCGGGCGGAGGGAGCAGATCCAGGAAGCGGGGATGGGGCTTCAGGGAGCGGGGAGCACAGAACAGAGCAGGAAAGCTGGTAGTGAAGCCCTCTTCTCACCGCCAGCTTCCCCGTCTGTGTCTTTCGCTCCCCGCTCCCGCTGCTGCGCTACCCCCTCCCTGTAGTTGCTCCCCCTGCCCGGTACTAATGATAAAACATATTTTACATTAATTTTCAATGGTGTTCGACGTGTTCGACGGTGTTCGATGAACATTCGACGAACACACAGCAAATTCGACGAATCGAATTTGAACACTGGGGTGGTGGCTCATCTCTAGTCATCATCCTCACCATCCTAGGGGCATTGTGTGCTTCAGCAACAGAACCAGACCAGCCACCACAAGACAATTATGTCATCTGGTGATCCACCATGCTACATGCGTTGGGTCTCATATGCAGCAAATGTAGGATCCAGCGCTGGGTTCGGATGCCAGAGGAGGACCTGGGAAGCTCACAGTCAGGAGGGGAGCCATTTCTCATGCAAGCCAGGAACAGTAGATCTCACACACAGAAGGATCTTGCAATATACCTTGCGTTATTACACCTTCAACCAGTGCTGCAGCTGCTAGATTAGCAAATCCAGAAGAAGAGGCATAATGAGGAGGATGAGGACATGGAAGAGGAGGAGGTAGAAAGCCCTGTTTCTCAGCCTTGTGTAGCACACCTGCCAGAGGGAACCCCTACCCTCTCCAAATAACTATCCGATACAGCATGAACCACTACATCCTGTCTCCCTTGTTGAAGAGATTCAGTTCACAGTTGCCATCGCCCATGAAAGGTTGCATGGGCCTAAGGCCAAATACCTTGATGACCAATGTATCCGAGGCAAGGTGGTGGCATTCATCCAGCTGAGGGGGTTTGGCTTCATAGCCAAAAAAGGTACTGGTAATTGAAGCTATATAAACTGGTACACCCTGTGGCATGACCATCTTCCCAAAAGACTCCACACAATCTATGTTGGTATGAGGAACATTTTTTCTTGATGCCATTATCTATCAGAAGTTTGCTGCATGCCAGAAAGATTTTAAGTGATCTTACATTCAATCGATACACAAGACTACAAGACCCCTCTATGGTGAGTGTATAACCACACTTTTTTCTCTCCCTCTGTGTTTTTTTCATGTATTCAATTGGAATATACTATCCCTGGATCTCAATCTATGTTGCGGAGAAGGTCACCTTCAAGGAGGATATGGGCAGCCAGAGGTGATTCGAGGTTGGCGTAAGTCAGGTTGCCACCATCAACAAATTTGCAAGGTGAAGCATGGGGCTGACCAAGAGAGAATGATGCATCAGATGGAGGCTGTGCCTATCTTGGTTAGCCAGCTAGCTGCACCCAAACCCACAGAGGACATTGATCCTGAAGGGCCTGTCGATGTTGCCCAAGTTGGTCCAATCACTCCTAGAGGGGGTGGTCATCCCCTAATTCCTCCATCCTCTTCTCCACTGGCCATGATGGGATGCTGAGATGCTTTGTGGGGCAGGTGGAGGTAAAGAATATCCTTGGAGGAGTAAACCTTACAACCTCCCAAGACCGTCTGGTGGCGGAGTTCCATGAGCCACATTGACCTCGCTGAGACAGTTTTTACTCAATTTAGAGTGGACTTTACTGAAGAAGGCATATTGTTGGGTCACTGATCCATTCCTTAGGCATTTTATGCAAAGAAATCATGGCTAGGTCTTTCCCTGGAGGGATATCTGGCTAGTCCTGTGTTTGAGACACTTAAACTCCACAGATTCTTTTTGCATATTTTGTCCAAAGAAGGACTTTTTTCAGTTGTTTTTAAGTTCTTCGAAGAGTGAGGTCTGTTATTCTGTTAATTTTATTTTTCCCTTTCCAAGTATAGCGTTAGTTGCACTTTCCCCTGCTTAATTAGCAAGATTGCAGCATATGAACCATACCTCAAAGCCCTTAATGGACTCTGCCCATAACTGACTTTGCATCATTGTAATGGAGTCTACCAATCCCTGTGGAAATGTCCTTGAAAATACTTTTTATATTCATATATGTGTTTTTGAGACTTAGTATAGTCTGTACTACAGTAAGGTTTTTTTCACTTCACTCCTTGTGTGCTGGACTGTTTCTCCAAAGAGGTGCTTTGATACTGCTCTACAGAGACTGGCAAACAAGTCAAATGCCTCTGGCCTGACAGTCTGAGGTAAGGTAATGCATGACACTACACACACTCCTTTATAAAAGGGCTGTTCTCAAGGGTGCCAAACAGTGCATGTTCTCAGAATCTCCTTATCTATACACAAGGTGCTGGAATCATCACCTCTGCAGGTGATGGAATTAGCACCTGTGCAATGCTAAAGAAATCCTGAAAACTTACCACTGTTTACAGACCTTGAGGGCTCTAGTATTCCACCCCTGCCATAGAAGTCTCTGTAGGGGTAACCAGGGGGCAAGAGGATACATCAAGCCCTTTCACTACAACTGTGGCTCCCCCAGGAGCCTCTTAGGCCCTGTACCTATTGTGCATTGTTTGATACTTTTTTTATGCAAATTATGAGAATCTGCATCAAAATCTACATGCCTATAGTGAGGCAAGCAAAGTATATCTCAGGTCATAAGTGCTTTGCCAATATTTCTTTTTTTTCCTTGCACATGTGGTTCAGATTTCTTTTTTCTGCCCCAAAATCTACACCAAATCTGCAAGGAAAAAAGAACACATTGACACAGCACTTCTGAAGTCTAATAGGATTTTGTTGGCTTCAGCACAGACATTCAGATTTTGATGTAGATTCTCAAAATCTGCTTCTAAAAATGCATCAAACAATTTCCATGGGCACAGGGCCTTACAACAATATTATTTGGTCACGTTCACAGAAAGTATTCCCTATATATTGATAGATGCAGGCACTGGTGAGAGTGTGGCAACCGGTGCCATCACAAACATTAATGCAGTTCAGATTTGAGGGATCACACAGGGACTATCGGGCGAATTTTAACTGTGCTACAGTCCCTGACCTCACCGCTCCTCACAATACTTGGGAGACATATCCGCTACATCTCGCATGATATCGCTGCTCTCATGAGACAGCCAGTGTTATATAGTGTTATGAGTGCTGACACCACTGAGATTATCTCATGTAACACAGCAGATATCACAGGGAGACAACCTCAGGAAAGTCATGAGGATCACTGAAGTTTATGGGTGAGCCCAGAAGCATGGTGATAACAGTGCTAAAGCTTGCTAAATAATAGTGTAGGAAGATAATGTCTTTGCCAAATCAGTGAAAAACTGTTTATACTGTGGTTGCCAACTTTTGTGTCCCTTTGATGGTGTTTTTAGGCCCTTGGGGTTTCCTCCCATTGAATTGAATGGGATTTGCAAGTTCGTTGAACTGTTTGCTGATCTATTTGGTGAACATATGCCCATTCGGTGAACCAAACTCCAACTTTAAAAGGTTCACTCATCTCTGGTAATGACGGGCATGGGATTTATCAGCAGACTTCTAAATGTCATGGAAAACTATCAGAACACTGTCATCACATCACAGCTGTGCCGATGGGCAATTAGAATGAATCAACCACTGCCAAATGTGCTTCACTCAACTAACAGCTTCACATGATGGCTAATTCAATCAGCAATCATATGCTGGAAATATGTGGGCACAATATGCCCACATCAAAGGTAGGTACATGACTCCTGACACACATGAACGTCAAAGGTCATGGAGGGGTTAAGGGAGTAAAATACTGTTACTTTGTCAATGTTCATGTTCTTAAAACCCAGTGACCTGTTTAAGCGTAGTGGGCCACATGAACTCAAAGCTCATGCAAGCGCTCCCATCAATGATATGCCCTGCCACACACAGGTGTGACAACTACATGTTTTGTGGAATATTACCGAAAAAAAATAGTCAGCTAGGTCAGTGAAATTACAGGAAATAATAGTCAGGTAGGTCAGTGGCCTGTTTAGGATAAACTCAAATCTCATCCAAGTGCTCCCATCAATGTTATGCCCTGCCACACACAGGTGGGACAACTATAAGTTTCGTGGAGTATTACAGGAAAAACTAGTACCATCTTCAAGACAAATTAAAATGTCTACTTCTTTTCATGGACAATCTGCTATCATCCCTTTCTTATGCAGCAGAGCATTGTTAAAACTTGTAGATGAGGCCTAAAAAGAGCAGGTGCTGCAATGTATTTCAATCGCTCCATCAAGTGGGCTCTCCTCCTCCTCAACTTCAACATCACAAACACTCAAGTCCTCAGAGGTGTCACCCCAATCGCACTTGCTTCCTCACAGCTCACAAGTCTCCTGCCGCCCTACTGACTACGGGTTAACACAGATGGGTGAGTCTGCAGAGCTGTTCACTCACACTATAGCTTGGGAATCAGAGGTCTGCCCTATCAAGTGCATCTGCGGCTTCTTCATCCTCTGTGACTGTGGGGACATATTTCACACAGGCTTTCGGACTCAGAACTTCCACCTCTTTATCCGCAACAGCAAGTGTGATTGACAGGTCGTCAGCTGTTTTGAAAGTGGAAACACCTGCTGGTGTTGAGCGCTGTCAGACATGTAATGCGACATATGTCTGCCTGCACCGTCCTCACAGTCCAGCATTTTGTCTGTGACACCCTACTCAACCCTGTCTCAGCACAGCAGCCAGTCCTCAGTCCATCAGATGTGGGCAAGTAAAAGAGCATTTCCTCCTACTAGGGATGAGCGAGTACCTTAATATTCATACTTGCTATACTCGCAACGAGTAGGTACCGGCGAAAGTATTCGTACTCACTATACTATATAGCGAGTACCGATACCTACTCGTTGCGAGTATGAATACTTTCGCAGTATATCTATAGATACACTGCGAAAGTACCCTAAAAGTGATTAAAAGTTGTTAAACATAATAAAATTACACACTCACCTGTCCGACGCCTGCACCGGGACTGGCAGAGAAGCCATTCGACAAGGATCTGTGACTACCAGCCAATCAGATGGCGCCACATCACAACCACGTCATCGCTAGCGGTCACCTGATTGGCTAGTTTGCAAGGTCCTGACAGTACATCTAGAACCTTACAAACTGGCCAATCAGGTGGCCGCTAGCGATCACGTGGTTGTGACGTGGCGCCATCTGATTAGCCAGGTCGCTACTGGCCATCTGATTGGCTAGTAGTCACAGGTCCTTGTCCAGCGATCGGATGTCTTCTCTTCCAGTCCCGATGCAGGCATCGGACAGGTGAGTATGTAATTTTATTATTTTTAACAACTTTTACTTACTTTTAGGCTACTTTCGCAGTGTATCTATAGATACACTGCAAAAGTATTAGGACTACTCGCTACTCCAGAGTACACATAAGTACTCGGAGAGTAGCGAGTAGCCAAATACCACTACTATTCGGCGAACACCGAATAGTAGCGAGTATACTCGCTCATCCCTACCTCTTACCCATCCCAAAGCTAAGAGGTTGAATTTCACCATCTGCAAGCTGTTGGCTACAGAAATGCTGCCTTTCCAGCTGGTGGATACAGAGGATATTTGAGACCTTATGGCCATCGCAATGACCCAGTACCAGATGCTCAGATGCTCTGTCACCACTACTTCTTGAAGAAAGCTGTGCCTGCACTACACCAGCATGTTGCAGACAACATCACCACTTCCTTGAGAAACTCTGTGTGTGACAGGGTGCTTTTCACCACAGACACCTGGACGAGTAAGCATGGAGAGGGGTGTTACATGTCGCTGACTGGGCACTGGGTGACTATGGTGATAGCAGGAGAAGCAGCTGCTGTACAAGTCTTCCCATCCCCACGGGTTTTGAGTCACACCTCTGTATGTTGAACTTCCTCCACTGCTTCTGCGTCCTCCACCTCTTCTAGATCCTCCACCTGTGTCTAAAGCCTGTCTGGTAATGAGACACACGTTCAAACTGTGCAAAAGGAATCCAGCATGAGTCCTTACTATGGCTAGGGTCACACATGGCAGTCGGTTTTTCTGCCTTTCCAAAAACTAATTCCGTTTTTGGAAATTGCCAAGTTTGCTTTTAAAAAACACTATGCGTTAATGCATGCGTTAACGCATGGTACCTATATGTACCATGCGTTAACGGAGGCGTTTCTCATAGGGCCCCATGTTAAAAAAATGCTATGCTTGCAGCGTTTTTAGCGGCTGTTACAAAAACGTATAGCATTTTTTAGTGCACTTTTGACATTGCGTTTTTTACATTGGAACCTATGAATCCATTATCGGATCCATTTTTCAACAAATTGTAAGTTGAAAAACAGATGCTTTTAGAGGATTCAAGGCTCATGTATGACCCTAGCCTATGCTGGCAGTAGGGCTCAACACCGTGAGGCGGTGTTTACTTTAAAATGTCTATGAAATGTGAGTCACACAAACTGAGGAGTTGTGGTCAGTTATGGAGATCGAGTTTAATCAATGGTTGTCTCCACTGAACCTGCAGCCAGGTAAGGCTGTGTGTGACAACGCTGCAAACCTTGGTGCGGCCCTTCGCCGGGGCAAGGTGACATATGTGCCTTGTATGGCTCACATCTTGAACCTCGTCATCCAGCAATTTCTAGCCCACTATCTTGGCCCTAGATGCGCTTCTGCAAAGGGGACAGTCGCTGTGTGCTCACTACCTCCGTTCGCATCCCGCAGCTCAATGACTTGCATCGCTACAGAAGACTTTAGACCTGCTGGTTCATCGCCTCAAATGCGATGTGCCATCACAATAAAATTCCCCTCTGCACATGTTTCAGCAACTAAGGCTAAAGCGACAAACCCTGGTGCAGTATGTTATGATTTATAGCCTGGACCAATGCGATCCAGAGGTGGGGAAAATCATGCTGTTGGAGTGGCCTCAGATCAAGGACCTCTGCACACTTCTGCAGAGTTTTGAAATGGCTACGAAGATGTTTAACGCTGATGATGCCGTTATCAGCATGATTGTTGCAGTCATGTACATGCTGGAGCACACTTTACCCAGTGTTCGGAGTCAGGTGGTGGGCCAAGAGGAAGAGGAGGAAGCGTATGCGGAAGTGATAACAAGATCTCAAAGGTCCAAACTGTTGATGAAGATTCAGGAGCCGAGGAAGGAATGAAGAACGAACAGGCGATGGGCGTTGAAGACTCAGCAGATGAGGGAGATCTTGATCACATTTCTGTTGTGCGAGGTTGGTGGGAAAGGGCAGAGGAAGCAAGCGTGAACGTTACACGGCCACCACCAACACAACAAGGACTTGGGCCTCCTGAATGCACAAGACACATGAGAACCTTTTTGCTGAACTACTGCAATATGATCCTCAAATTCTTAGAATTCGAAGTAATGCTGACTACTTGGTTGCCACACTGTTAGATATCCGGTACAAGAGTAAATTTGGCCAAATGCTTCCTGCCCTGGAAAGGGACGCACGCATGCAGGAGTATCAACAGAAGCTTTTAGACAATCTTAAGGTACCTTTACATGCGGCAACTTTTCTAGGAATTTCACTGGCAACTTACTGGTTGCAGTGAAATCATGAACACATTGTTCTATCTTGTTGCTGTGTACAAATGTAACTATGTGTCCATGATTTCACTGCAACCAGTAAGTTGCCAGTAAAATTCCTAGAAATGTTTCCGTGTGTAAAGGTACTTTTAGTACTACTTTTTTCCCAAAACACCAGTGGGGCACATAGTTAATATCGCAGTTATAACTTCCAACCCGGGGAACATTGAAACATCATCACTCAAACTTTAACAGTAACAGTGTATGTGGTAACAGGAATTTTGTAGAATGTTTTTTTTTTTAGACCATCCTTTGCAATGCCAGAAGAGAGAACAAGTCTGACACATAGTGAACACCTAGAGAAGATGGTACAGGAGTATCTACAGCTGAATATCGATGCCATGACTGTGGAACTGGACCCTTGTGCATTTTGGGCTTCAAAACTTTAAAAGTGGCCTGAGCTCAACACTCATGCCTTGGAGATTTTGTCATGCCCCGCAGCCAGCGTTCTCTCTGATCGTGTCTCCAGCTCTGCTGGTAGTGTGCTGACAGCTAAGCGCGCGCAGCTGTACAGTGACAGTGTAGACAGACTAACGTTTATCAAGATGAACAAGTCATGGATCCGCAAGGACTTTTTCAACCCTGTGTCAGCCTGGAGAGACTAAACACTTGTGTACTTTTCACTGTGCTGCATTAAACTCCCCTTTTCAATATTTCAACTCTGGGTTAATTGATGCCACTTAAGTGGTGGCTGTGCCTATTTTTTTGAACAATGAAGACGATTTTGGGGTCTATTTGCTGTTGGTTGCTTTACTTGAGTAGGGCTCTCTGAGCTCAATACCTATCCCTGACACTCTTGCCCCTATTTCTGAATATTCAACCTTTTTGTCCATCGAACCAGTGATTAACAAATTTGCTGTGTTCACATCCACAATCTTTGGGTGCTTAAAAGCAGTAATTACTACATCTCTCTTAATGTTTGTGTTGAGCTCCTGGCCCTGGGGTACTCGGAGGCTCGGTGGGTGTATTAGGGGTGTCACGGTGGCGGCGCCTGATCCCGTAGCCTGGGTGACATTTCAAAAAGGGTGTATTTACAGGGGATAAGAGTTTGTCATGTGACGCCACCTGTAGTACCTGGTGATGGGTCACCAGCGCCGCCACAGTCCGCCGGAGGTGGATGGTAGCGCGGCTAAGTTGGCAAAGCTCCTTACAGGCGGAGCTATTCCTCTGGGGCAGCGTTCCTGCAATGGAACAGGTAGATGTAGAAACTCACACACAGGCAAAGTCACTTTCTCCCGGGTACTTTACTGTCAACTTGCAGCAGCTTCATGCAAAGTCCACAGTCCAGCATCAGATGTTAAAATAACAGGTAGCTCTACTGGTGGCTGCAAGTGGATCCCAGGTGGCATGGTGGAACCCGTGGTGTACCTTAGTTGATGAACCCATTTCCCCGCCTAGGATGGGCCTATACCCAATGGCTCCGTGTAGTTAGTATTGGGGGACCTCTCCCTCGTGGTAAGGAAGCAGGCAGACCGTTACGTCTGGCAGGATGCTGTGGTGATATACAGACCACAGCAGCCGGTTGCCGACTGCAAAGATGGACTTTGGCCGGATCCTCAGGCCTGGCGTTCCTGTGGTGGACTGGAGATTCCCCTGGAGTATGGTCGCTCCACTCTGGGGATCTCCCTTTCTCTCTAGGGCCTCGACTCCTTTTTCAGGATCTCCTCAAGACCCCTTCTCCTTTCCTCCAGATGAGCTTGAATCCGTCCGGGTAAACCTACCGCCTACCGCCTCGTTCCACACTCTTTCCAACTTTCCTCCTTCTCTGACTGTTCTGACCCTCTCCCTCTCTCACCAACTAGAGAGAGACTACTCTTTCTCAAACCATGTTTTGGCAAATGTACTCTTTCCAACATGCCTATTCCCCTTTCCACCATCAGCAGACTTTTTACCACTCATATTTGAGGCTAAGTAATTGGCAACTTTGTTGTTGTTGGCACAAAAAAGTATGGATGTAAAACTAGCAAAGTTAAGTGGCCAAAGAGTGGTACTACTCTAAATAGATTTTGGTAAGTAGGTTTGAGCAAATGCAATACAAAAGTGTTTTCTGCGCTGTATGGCAGTAGATTTCAACAGAACACTGGACCGCAGCCAAACAGTCAAACAGTGGCACTACCCTAAATAGATTTTGGCAATAAGGTTTGAGCAAATGCAATACAAAAGTGTTTTCCGTGCTGTTTGACAGTAGATTTCAAAAGAACACTGGACCGCAGCTACTTAGTCAAATAGTGGTACTATCATAAATAGATTTTGGTTAGAAGATTTGGGCACATGCTATACAAAAGTGTTTTCTGAGCTGTGTGGCGGTAGACTTCAGCTGAACACTGGACCACAGCTACCTAGTCAAACAGTGGTATTACCCAAAATAGATTTTGATAAGTAGGTTTGGGCAGATGTAAAACAAAAGTGTTTTCTGTGCTTTGTGGTGGTAGACTTCACCCAATCACTGGACCACAGCTACCTAGTCAAACAGTGGTACAATTCCAAATAGATTTTGGTAAGTAGGTTTGGGCAGATGAAATACAAAACTGTTTTCTGCGTTATGTGGCGGTAAATTTCAACAGATCACTAGACCACAGCTACCCAGTCAAAAAATGGTACTACCCTAAATAGATTTTGGTAAGTAGGTTTGGTCAGATGCAATACAAAAGTATTTTCTGTGCTGTGTGGTTGTAGATTTCAACCAAACACTGGACCACAGCTGCGTAGTCAAACAGTGGTACAACTCCAAATAGATTTTAGTAAGTAGGTTTGGGCAGATAAAATACAAAAGTGTTTTCTGTCCTGTGTGGCGGTAGATTTCAAGAGAACACTGGACCACAGCTACCTAGCAAAAGAGTGGTACTACCCTAAATAGATTTTGGTAAGTAGGGTTGGGCAGATGCAATACAAACGTGTTTTCTGCACTGTGTGGTGGTATATTTCAACAGAACACTGGACCACAGCTACCTCCTTTCCAAACACTGCTACTAGCCAAAAAGGATTTGTTTGGCTCGATTCAGTAAAAAAATTCTATTAGTCAAAGGAGGTGTAGCTTTCTTCATAACAGTGCTACACTAGTGCCTGGCACACACTGCTACTAGCCAAAAAGGATTTGTTTGGCTAGATACAGTAAAAAGGGCAAGTAAACACAGGAGGTGTAGCTTTCTTAACAACAAGGCTACATGAGTGCCTGGCACACACTGCTAAAGGCAAGAAATCCCACTTATTAAACCTGACAGGGCACACCTGTGAAGTGAAAACCATTTCCAGTGACTTCCTCTTGAAGCTCATCAAGAGAATGCCAAGAGTGTATAAAGCAGTAATCACAGCAAAAGGTGGCTACTTTGAAGAACCTAGAATATGTCATAATTTCAGTTGTTTCACACTTTTTTGTTAAGTATATAATTCCACATGTGTTAATTCATAGTTTTGATGCCTTCAGTGTGAATCAACAATTTTCATAGTCATGAAAATAAAGAAAACTCTTAGAATTTGAAGGTGTGCTCAAACTTTTGGTCTGTACTGTATATATAGACAGAAGATGCAGAAAAAAGCCATATATATATATATATATGTATATTTTATATATAGACAAAAAGATAACATGATAGCGGATTTAATTATGGATAGTTGGATACATAAAGTTAACAAGAAAAAAACTGCACAGCACTCACAGACTAGTGTGAACTGGTGCTAGCAAAGACGCGGGGTCAAATAATTTAAAAAAAATTTCTTGCAGCACACAGCTACTACCAATGATGTGCAAATGCTATAAGCTATATGTATTTGAGGAAAAAGTTTAAAAACTTACGTTTTTTCGAAAAAACTCAAAAATTCTAATTTTTTATTTCTGAAGTTCTTAGTACACACATTGGCCAATGTCTGCTTGCTCATCAACTGCGACAAAGTGACTTCAGGTCTGATGAGTCCTACGCTGATATCCCTATCCTCCTTGTCCACCCCCCACTTCTCAGTGGGCAGACTTCATCTAGACCCTCGATCACCTGTAGGTTAATGAGTGTGCACATTGCAGCAAGTTTTTAAACTTTTTCCTCAAATACATATAGCTTATAGCATTTGTACATCATTGGTAGTAGCTGTGTGCTGCAAGAAATTTTTTTTCAAATTATGGATACATAAAGTTAGATAGATAAACATATAGATATATAGGTAGATTCAAGGATAGATACAGTATATCTAATATATAAAGTTTAGTTTATGTACAGTATGTGTATATTATGCACTAAAGGAATCAGCACTGTCACGTCTACGAAGTTTTGCACAGCTACCACATTTGTCTATATATATATATATATATAGTATGATCAGATAAGAAAGCCAGTGGCACTCACCAGGGTTGATCTTTAATTCTTTATTACCGCATATTTTCTGCGGGGTGCAAAGACGAGCAGGGGGAGGGAGGTGCTGACACGAGGACGACGGTAACCGTTTCGCGGTTAATCTGCCGCTTCTACGGGTCCTGACATTGATG
Source organism: Allobates femoralis (assembly GCA_033576535.1). NCBI lineage: Eukaryota > Metazoa > Chordata > Amphibia > Anura > Aromobatidae > Allobates > Allobates femoralis. Next base: position 333,883,353 of record JARQOC010000001.1, on the reverse strand, counting down.
TCAGGACCCGTAGAAGCGGCAGATTAACCGCGAAACGGTTACCGTCGTCCTCGTGTCAGCACCTCCCTCCCCCTGCTCGTCTTTGCACCCCGCAGAAAATATGCGGTAATAAAGAATTAAAGATCAACCCTGGTGAGTGCCACTGGCTTTCTTATCTGATCATACTATTGAATACCTTCACATATAGTGAGCACCCCACGGTGCTGGAGCCTTCGGTCAGTCACATTGCATGAAATTACATGGACTGTAGCAGACGGATAGTGCCCAGTTTTCGCTTCTGCATTGAGACCGACATATATATATATATCTAATATAATAATCTCCTAAGGCAGCTATGTAACGTTTATGACGTCACATCCGACTGAAGCTGCCTTAGGTATATATCCCCCTTAACTAATATGGCCGCCGCCGCCGTAATTCCCGACTCTCCACAGGTTTCCCTTATCCAAGATGGCGCTGGTTTACTTCCGCCCGCCTCCCCCCGGCCTCCAGCAGCAGCTCTGTGCTCACCTCCCTCCTCTGCTCCCCCGGGAGGCGCAGGGCTTCCGTTTCTGGCCCCATTGTTACACAGTGATGGCGGCGCGGCCTGGATAACAATCGATGGCTCCAAGGGGATCCGGCCCAGCAGGAGCGGCTATGGGCCCTGGGACACCGCCCCCCCACTATGAGGATGGGCCGCGCCCCGGGACAGGGCATATACCGCTCCCCCATGCCAGGAGCAGTCTGCCTAGTAAGAGAGGAGGCAGGAGTGTGATAGAAGAGCCGCCAGACCCACAGATATACACAGCCTCCAGTATTATCCACCCACATTGTGTGGCCCCCCCGGCCTCTGCTCACCTCTCTGACCCCCCCCGGCCTCTGCTCACCACTCTGACCCCCCCGGCCTCCACTCACCACTCTGACCCCCCCCCGGCCTCCGCTCACCACTCTGACTTCCCCCCGGCCTCCGCTCACCACTCTGACCCCCCCCCCCCCGCCCTCCGCTCACCACTCTGACCTCTGGCCTCCGCTCACCACTCTGCCCTCCGGCCTCTGCTCACCACTCTGCCCTCCGACCTCCGCTCACCACTCTGCCCTCCGGCCTCCTCTCACCACTCTGCCTTCCGCCCTCCGCTCACCACTCTGCCCTCAGCCTCCGCTCACCACTCAGCCCTCCGGCCTCCGCTCACCACTCTGCCCTCCGACCTCCGCTCACCACTGAGCCACCATACAGTGCTGACCACTGAGCCACGATGTACACTGCTGACCACTGAGGCACCATACAGTGCTAACCACTGAGGCACCATACAGTGCTAATCACCGAGTCACCGTATACAGTGCTAACCACTGAGTCACCATACTGAGCTAACCAATGAGCCTCCATACAGAGTTAAGCACTCTGCCTCCATATAGTGCTAACCACTGAGCAGCCATATACTGTGCTAACCACTGAGCCACCATACTTTGCTAAACACTGAGCCACCGCACAGTGCTAACCACTGAGCCACCGCGCTGTGCTAACCACTGAGCCACCGTACAGTGCTAACCACTAAGCCACCGTACAATGCTAACCACTGAGCCACCATACTGTCCTAACCACTGAGCCACAGTGCTGTGCTAAACATTGAGCCACCATACAGTGCTAACCACTGAGCCACCGTACAGTGCTAACCACTGAGCCAAAGTACAGTGCTAACCACTGAGCCACCTTAGTGCTAACCACTGAGCCAGCATACAGTGCTAACCACTTAGCTACCATACTGTGCTAATCACTGAGCCACCATATACAGTGCCAACCACTGAGGCACCATACAGTACTAATCAAAGAGTCACCGTATACAGTGCTAACCACTGAGTCACATTACTGCTCTAATTATTAAGCCACCACATACAGTGCCAACCACTTAGCCACCATAGAGTGCTAACCACTGAGGCTCCGTATACAGTGCTAACTATTTAGCCAGCGTATACTGTGCTAACCACTGAGCCCCTGTATACTCTGCTAACCACTCAGCTGCCGTATACTCTGCTAACCACTGAGCCCCCTGCTAAGCACTAAGCACTCTGCTGCGGGCCCCGGCCCCTCCAGCCCGCACCTGGCTGCTGTCCCCCTGGCCCCCTCCTGCCTGCACCCGGTCGCTGTCTCCTTGCCTCCCTCCTGCCCGCATCCGGCCACTGTTCCCGGGCCCCCTCCTGCACGGACCCGGCCGCTCTTCCCCGGCCCCCTCCTGCCCGCACATGGCCATTGTTCCCCGGCCCCCTCCTGCCCGCACCCGGCCACTGTCCCCCGGCCCCCTCCTGACCGTACCCGCCTGCTGTCTCCTCCTGGACTTCGGCACCGCAGCACACCGGTACTGCTGTATGTATTCTATTCTATCTATTATAATAAAAGCCCTAAGCCAACTTTCGTCACTATGTAACGGTATCGCTACGTCACATCCGTGACAGAAGTTGGCTGTACACCCGTCGTGGGTAATCCAACATGGCCGACCTTTGGCAGTAGCGAGGCTTTCAAAGCCCCACTACCGCCATTGAAGGCCTCTGCTGTGCCTTACAATCTCCACTGACACACCATCACACTTCTCACCACACCCCCCCTCTCTTTCTGCACCTCCCCACACACGAAATCCCCTGGCCACTTTACATACACCCCCCCTCTCTGTACAGTCTCACATTCATACCCCCATGTACTCTTACGCCAACATCTATACTCACCAACACCCGTCTGCTAACACACCGCCGACATCCGATCGTCTCCTGCATGCCGCCGCCGACATCTGATCTTCTCCACCAACATCCCATCTTTTTCTCCACGACACCGACACCATCTTAGATCTGCCCCGTCTAGCGACATCCATCCTCGACGATGATTTATTGCGAGACTACCCGCCCGCCATGTTGGATCGCACCACATCCAAGATGGCGTTCTGGAAGTCTAGCGAGACTTTCTGGATGCCATCTTGGGTGTGGTGCAATCCGACCCTCCCGATGCGATAGCATAGGGCCTTAATCTAGTATTTATATATATATATATATATATATATATACTTATTCCTGTGTTTATACCTATTTATTTATCTATCATTCTTTCTATTTATTTTTCAATCTGTAGCATGATCCATCATAATTGCCTGCTTTCACTCTAATCATTGTAATTATCAGAGGAAACCCAAGCAAACATAGGGAGAACATACAACCTCCATGTTATTCTTGGTGGGATTTGAACCCCAGACCTCAGCCCTGTAATGCTTTAGTGATAACCAGTGAGCCACAACACTGCCATCAAAGTTTATGAGGATTTAGAAATACTGTGCCGACGTCTGCATTTTGTGACTGGTCTGTTTTTAGTGCAGATTTGAAGGAGGAAGGGAAGCATCACAAATTGTTACAGGTATATGGTATAGGTGCTCCTTTGTCAAGAATAACCAGGGAAGAAAAGACATGGTATGTCTAGATAGGCAGCACACCAATGATTAAAAGAAGTTAACAAAGCTTTGTTTGACACATATGCGGACAGAACAAGTTAAAATCAATTTAAAATGTACATATTTTGGAAACATCATATTAAAACATAATACAGCAAAGTTGCCATATAATAGAACAAAGCACCATGCAAATCATGAAACTGAGAGTTGATCAGGACACATAGGTTTATTGATCTCATGGATGCTGAGTAGCATAAATACACAATAATGTATATAGCAGGTTTTTAAACCATCAGTTGTATAATTGCAAACCTCTCAACTTGATATAGAATGTCTTATAGTCATGTATAAGTAACACAAGACTCCCTTGAATCTCTAGTCAAAAAAAACCTGCAGAATGTAGACGGACTTTATCAAATAATACAAAGATGTCAATAGTATACCCTGACGAACAGGGTCGGCTCCAGGTTTCTGTGGGCCCCGGGCGAAAAAGTCTCAGTGGGCCCCCTTTAGTACATATCATGGACTATAATATATATATTGCCGCACACTTACCGCAAGCCCCATAGACAATGCATGGGGCTTGCCGCAAATGTGTAGCAAGTGCAGCCGCTAGGCGGAAAATGCGGCAGATGCAGATTTTTTTACAGCAACTGCCACATTTTAAAAAAACGCCTATGTGAAGGCAGCCTTACAGGAACAGTGACTGCCGAAACCAGCAAGAGCTGTTTCTGACAGTGAGTATATTACACGTTGTTAGGAGCAGGCTAAAATGCGTTTGCATTCTCTTGCGCTTTTTAAAAATACCCTTCAAATGCAACATGTTGCATTTTTGTGCGTCTGAGGATGCCTGATATATACACAAGCATCCTCAAGCACACAAATAATGCAAGCAGCTCAATGGAGCCACACTGCATTATGGGTGGCACCGCAGCCAAGCGGAGTGTCTGGCCGTTCGGATCTTGCTTCTCCTCACCTTTCTTCTCGCCGCTCCGGTCTCCTCCGGTTGCTCTGTACATATCAGTGATGACAACATCGTGCCCCTCCATGCTGAGCTGCAGAATGCAGACAGCGGCAGAAGAGACTATGGAGAAGAATGATGCTGGCAAAGGTGGCTGAGACTATAGGAGCGGAATCCGCAGGGGGCTACCACTAGTACACATACCTCGTACGCATGCGGCTCTGCTCCATACACCTCCTATGCACGCGGCTCTGCTCCATACACCTCCTATGCACGCGGCTCTGCTCCATACACCTCCTACGCACGCGGCTCTGCTCCGTACACCTCCTACCCACGCGGCTCTGCTCCGTACACCTCCTACCCACGCGGCTCTGCTCCGTACACCTCCTACCCACGCGGCTCTGCTCCGTACACCTCCTACCCACGCGGCTCTGCTCCGTACACCTCCTACCCACGCGGCTCTGCTCCGTACACCTCCTACCCACGCGGCTCTGCTCCGTACACCTCGTACCCACGCGGCTCCGCTCCGTACACCTAGTACCCACATGGCTCCGCTCCCGTACACCTCGCACACACTCGGCTCCGCTCCGTACACCTCATACACACACGGCTCCACTCCGTACACCTAGTACCCACTCGGCTCCGCTCCGTACACCTAGTACACACTCGTCTCCGCTCCGTACACCTAATACACACTCGGCTCCGCTCCGTACACCTAGTACACACTCGCCTCTGCTACATTCACACTGTAAATCCCTCCTGACCCCACACATAAACTTCACCTAATTGCTATGCTGGCCATCATGATGCTCAGAGTCCTGCATACACTGAGGAGCTGGTCATGTGACCCCTGACTCCACCCTCCATTGACATCATCACAGGTCCTGTCAGCCCAGAGTGTGCAGCTCTGTCGGCTCCCACGGAGGGAGATCTCCGGAGCTGCAGGAGGCTGAGTGCGCCCTCCCTGCAAATGATCCCCCCATCTGCCCTCTGGATATGGCCCTGGCTGTGGGGACAGTGTGCTCAGGGGCCCCTGAGGCTAGGGTCACACTTGCATTGTGACCATAGGCTGATGCAAGTATTTTCGGCTGCAGCACATAGCTTTTAATGCTATGCGCTGGAGCCCATAGAAACCCGATGTTTACCTTGCCAACCATTGGTTGTCAATGTAAACATCGGGTTTCTATGGGCTCCTTTGCTGGCAGCACATAGCATTAAACGCTCTGCGCTGCAGCAGACAATACTTGCGTCAGGCTAGGGTCACAATGCAAGTGTGACCCTAGCCCTCAGGGGCCCCGTGGGCCCCCTCCAAGCAGTCGGGCCCCGACACTTGCCCGGGTGCACCAGGTGCTGACACCGGGCCTGCTGACAAAGCTGCATCCCCTAAAAAAAACTGCAGGATGTACAAGGACATTATCAAATAATACAAAGTTGTCAATAGTATACCCTGACAAAGCTACTTCCTCAGCAGTGAAACGCATGGGGTTGGGTTGCTTTGGGCCCGCACACCATGTGATCTGATACTTCGTGCACCAAAGTGACTTCTAGTAACTGGGTACTATGACTGCATTACCATCTTTACCTTAACAATCGATTTAAATGGCCATGGTTATTAGTGGGCTTTGTGAAATAATTGTTTATTAGGACTTGGGACTATTGACAACTTTGTATTATTTGATAATGTCCTTGTACATCCTGTAGCATTTTTTTTTTACTTACACTATTCTCTGGTCTTTGACTACTCTTCCACTATACCTTTTTGGTGAAAAATCATTGATACATAGGCCATAGATATTAATAGGTTACCTATAATATTAGTCTATTAGGATTTGAGCCCATTATCAATTCCGGATTATTCAATAAGGTCCTTGTATGTCCTGCATTGATTGTTTACTTATCTTGTATTCTGATCTCTTATTATTATTTTTCTTGGTGATTGTTGCTAGGTTAAATGCTGTGACACTACAGATCTTAACTAGAGATGAGCCACCACTCCGGTATTCGAATTTGATTAGATTCGTCGAATTTGATGTGTGTTCGTCGAATGTTCATCGAACACGTCGAACACCATTGAATTAATGTAATAAGTGTTTTAACATTAGTACCGGGCGGGGGGAGCACCTACAGGGAGGGGGGAGTGCAGCACCAGGAGCGAAAAACACAGGAGGGAAGCCGGCGGTGAGAAGAGGACTTCACCACCGGCTTTCCTGGTCTGTACCACACTCCCTGATTCCCCCTTCCCTGCTCCCTGGAGCTGCTCCCCCCGCCTGGTCCTAAGTTAGGATCGGGTGCAGAGGTGGTGGGGGAGCGGGGAGCGAAGGAGCAGGGCGGGGAAGCTAGCGGATGTGAAAAGACTGCCTCGCCGGCTTTACTTCTATGTTCTGCACTCCCCTCTCCCTTATGCCCCCTCATCACTTCCCCCCCAAGTTAGGATCAGGCGGGGGGAGCAGCTCCAGGGAGTGGGGATGAGGAGCTGGAGTACAAAATACAGCTGGTGTCTTCACCGCTGGCTTTCTTGCCTGTTATTTCAAATGATCAGCTGATGCACATCAGCTGTTCATTTGAACTAGCCACGCGGTGCTGTCTAGGAAAGTTCATGTGAGTTCATGCAGCATGAACTCACATGAACTTTCCCAGGGCTGCACAGCTCAGCTACATCTCTGGTAGAGGTTCTCTACCAGAGATGTAGTTGAGTTAAAGACGGAAGAGGATTTTTTTTAATAAAGATGGAGTCTAAGTATATTTTTGTTTTATTTCTAATAAAATATTTTTTCTGCGTGTTGTGTTTTTTTTTACAAAATTCACTAGAAATTCATGGCGGTCATGTCTTATATTGGCATGACCCCATGAATTTCGAGCTTAGGGCCAGTTGATAACACAAAGCTGGCCCTAACCCCTTTATTACCCAGTGAGTCACCACACCAGGGCCCTGGATGAGTTGGATACAGCGCCAAGGGATTGCGCTTCAATGGACGCGCCATCTTCTGGGGTGACTGCGGGCTGCAATTCGCAGCGGGGGGGCCCAGACAGCTTGGGCCTCCCTACGCTGTGGATTCCAGCCCCCAGCTGCCTAGTTGTACCTGGCTGGACACGGAAATAGCGCGAAGCCCCACACATTTTTTTTTTTATTATTTCATGAAATTCATGAAATAATAAAAAATAAGGGATTCCTTCTATTTCTGTTTCCAGGCAGGTACAAATAGGCACCTGGGGGTTGGGGGCAGCCCGTTCCTGCCTTCTGTAACCGGCTGGACACAAAAATACGGTGAAGCCCACGTCAAATTTTTTGGGAAAAATTCATTAACAAAATACATTTAGGGATTGCATGTTTATTAACCCCTCGAGGCCGGAGCGCTGCAGCATTGTAAGGGGGGTTAACTCAGGTCACCGAGGATAGCTCAGGTCATGCCACCTGAGCTGTCATCAGGTGACCTGCATTAACCCCCCTTACAATGCCGCTGTGCTACGGCCTTGAGGGGTTAATAAAGATGCAGTTCCTAAAGGTCATTTTAAAATCTTTTATGAATTTTTCCCAAAAATGTTGACGTGGGCTTTGCCATATTTTTAATCCAGCCGGGTACAGCAGACAAGTACAGGCTGCCCCCAACCCCCAGGTGCCTATTTGTACCTGCCTGGAAACAGAAATAGAAGGAAGCCCTTTTTTAAAATTACTTCATGAATTTCAAGAAATAATAAAAAAAAAAAGTGTGGGGATTCGCGCTATTTCTATGTCCAGCCAGGTACAACTAGGCAACTGGGGGCTGGAATCCGCAGCGCAGGGAGCGCAATTGCAGCCCGCATCTACTCCAGAAGATGGCGCGTTCATTGAAGCACCATCCTCTGGCGCTGTATCCAACTCATCCAGGGCCCTGGTGCGGTGGCTCACTGGGTAATAAAGGGGTTAGGGCCAGCTTTGTGTTATCAGCTGGCCCTAAGCCCGAAATTCATGGGGTCACAACAATATTAGACATGACCGCCATTTTGAATTTTAGACATGACCGCCACATGAATTTAAAAAAAAAAACACAACACACAGAAAAAATATTTTATTATAAATAAAACAAAAAAGACACTTAGACTCCATTTTTATTAAAAAATCCTCTTCCATCCGACGTAGTCCCAAAACGCTATTTCAACACTGCTACATCAATCTGCATAGACACACACGTCTATGCAGAGTGATAGCAGGCTGACAACTGACTATGATAGTCAGGGTTCATCCCAGGTCATAGCTCAGGCTATGACCGCGGGTGAACCCTGACTACCACAGCCGAACTCGGCCGCCGGAGATTGCCGAGCGCCGCCAGAGCAGTGAATAAACCAGAAATTAATGACTTTGACTGTGCAGCCCTGGGAAAGTTCATGTGAGTTCATGCTGCATGAACTCACATGAACCTTCCTAGACAGCACCACGTGGCTAGTTCAAATAAACAGCTGATCTGCATCAGCTGATCATTTGAAATAACAGGTGGGAAAGCCAGCAGTGAAGACACCGCCGGCTTTCCTGCTGTGTTCTGCGCTCCAGCTCCATGATGCCCCCTCCCCACTCCCTGGAGCTGCTCCCCCCGCCTGATCCTAACTTAGGATCAAGTGGGGAGGCGGCGGGGGGGTGCAGAGGGGGCATCAGGGAGCAGGGAGGGCAGAACACAGAAGGAAAGCCAGCAGGGCAGTCTTCTTACCGCTGCCGGCTACCCCGCCCTGCTCCTTTGCTCCCCGCTCCCTGGTGCTGCTCTCCCGCTTGGTCCTGACTCAGAATCGGGATGGGAGGCAGAGGGAGGAGCGGAGGATGGGAATGGGAGGCTGCAGGGAGCAGAGGATCGGGCTGAATTATTGTTTAAAAGCTGGCGGCTTTTTACTGCCGGCTTTTAAACAATCATGCCCCCATTTCAGCCTTTTCCTCTGCCCCCAGACCACTTTATAGGGTTCTTTTGGTGATCGAAGCATTATCAAACATAACCTTGAACTGCTGAATTTGAAGCTAATTGTTCGCATTCATTGAATGACTCGAACAACGCCCGAAACAGATCCAATTTGAGATTGGCGAACATTTCGAATCAAACATCGCTATTCTCTCATCTTAACCCAATATACTAGAGATTCAAGGGAGTCTTGAGATAGCCTAGGGTCACACTGGGTTATGGACCCACGTTTCAAGGCCATCGCTAATTCCGGACAGCGTTAACGGCAAGTGCTGCCTGGAAACGTGGGTCCATAGAAACCCTCTGTTTACCTTAGTAGCAGCCGCACACAGAGCTGCTGGGTGGCCACTTTTCTTCAGCGCACAGGAAAACGCTGCATGCAGCGTTTTTTGTGCACTGAGGAAAAGCGCACCTCCTGCCACTCTGTTGCTACTAAGCTAAGCAATGGGTTGCTATGGGCCTCCGTTTCCAGGCAGCGCATGCCATTAACGCTGTCCGGTATTAGCGATGGCCTGGAAATGTGGGTCCATAACCCAGTGTGACCCTAGCCTTACATATACATGACTATAAGACATTCTTTATCAAGTTGAGAGGTTTACAATCATACAACTGATGGTTTAAAAACCTGCTATATAAATTATTGTGTATTTGTGCTACTCAGCATCCATGAGATCATATAACCTATGTGTTCTGATCAACTCTCTTAGTTTCTTGATTTGCATGGTGCCTTGTTGTATCATATGGCAACTTTGTTGTATTATGTTTTGGTGTGAGGTTTCCAACATATGTACATTTTAAATTGATTTTAGATTGTTCTGTCTGCATATGTGTTAAATAAAGCTTTGTTAACTTCTTTTAATCATTGGTATGCTCCCTTTCTGTTTTTGGTGCAGAAACGCATCCTGAAAAAGCAGGAACATGTCAAATAGTGAACTGTTTTTTCTCCAGCTTTTTCTCCATTAACCCCTTTGTAAAAAAATAAAAAAGCATTCAAAATGGATTGGTATTCACTCAACCAGATTTGGCTTCTTTTTTTGGTACTTTTTAACATATTTTTAACTCCAAAAATGCAATACTATTTCAGGATGTGATATCACTAGGAGCAGGAACAGAAAATGTCATCATTTTGGGATCCTGTTGTAGGAGATTTGCAAGCAGGAAGCATTATGTTAGATTTAAAAAAAATTACTAATATTATGTTTTCTGATATCATGTTTTCTGCTATTTTTTCTGCTCTTATCTTGTTATTGTACAAGTTTAGTCTAATTACTGTATTCAATATTTGCTAGTTATTTAAAAAAAATAAAATAAATAATAATAATAATAATAATAATAATAATAATAAATATTACTATGTAGGAAACAACAGTTCAGATTAAAGAGGACAAAATTATTAATAAATTTGAATTAGAATAAAATGTATAACCAGGTATTTGCCATTTGCAAAAAGGTTTCTGCAGTAAAATATGTGATAAACTAGACCATAGATAGAATAAGACATGTTGACTAGAAAATTGTAAAACCATAGAAATATTTTACCCTTAATTATTATGTTCATATTTAATTTAATTTCTTCCCAGATGGCTTTCAGCTGCATGTCAGAAATTTCTTCCATAATTGGCTCCTTCTGCACGAACTCTATCAGATTAGTCAGAATCCAGTAGGGTAATTTGTGTATTTTAGCGGTGAATCTACTGGTGTTTACTGGAATCTCTGCAGTATAATCATTAGATATCATGAGCAATTTACAATATCAAAAATAATCCTATAAGTTAATTGCCTGGCTTTCATTTGTCAAGTGGTACACTTCAAAAATAAAAATGATAAATGTCTGGAAATCACATGATCTCTTCAGTGTTCAGATTAGTAAATTAATTTGTTTTTCTACCTGACTGATTTAGCAACATGATATGAAACACATATCTAATAAGCACATTTTTAACATATTACTAGCAGTGACCTTATAAATATCTTGTAATAAGTACATATAAAAAGTCAACTATTTCATGTTGAAGTGACATCGCATTAAACCAACAAATAAAACTCTACAGTCGCTGACAAAAGTTATGTCGCTTATCCATGTTATGTAAATAAAAGCTTATAACCTGATGTTAAATTCATCCATTGGTTTTATGAATTATTCTTTTGAAAGCTGAAACCCTCCGAAATGTGGTTTAGGTTAAGAAAATAAATTGGCATCAATGCTGAAATATTGATCATTTAATGAACACAGAATGGTCAGATTTTGGCAAGACAAAAGTTTTGTCGTCTGGTCATATAATGCACCCAATCCTAGTTTACATCCTCACCTGTGCTCCGTAAATGATCGGTTAATTAGTGGGTGTGTATAAAAAGAAGCCCAGTACCCTAGACCTTCACTTGAACTGCAACTTGAGCTCTGACAACATGCCAAAAATCCACCCTGCGACCAAAGCCTTGATTATCAAGAGGCTGAAAACCAGATCCACTGCAGAGGTGGATTGCACCTTTAATGTGTCTCAGCATCAAGTACAAAGAATGAAAAAAGATTTAAAGAGACTGGAGATGTGTTTGACAAGCCCCGGTCTGGAAGACTCCGCAAGACAACTGCTCAGGAGGAACGTTTGTTGGTTATAAAATCCAAAGAAAGCCCCACTTCCACTGCAGCAGAGCTCCAACAGGCCTGGTCTCCTCAAGTTCCAGTGTAAACTAGAACAGTTTTAGGATTCTGTATCAAAATGGCCTCCATGGTTGAATCAGTGCCCAGAAGCCAGCACTAAACAAAAGGCAAATAAAAAACCATGTGGCATTTGCAAAGTCCCACAGCCTGCTAAACATATGGACGCTGGAAAAGTGGCAGAACATGGATTTCTCTGATGAATCTTCAGAAGAATTACACCACAGCCGCTGCAAATACTGCAGGAGACCTACTGGAGCCTGTATGGATCCAAATTTGGTGGTGGAAAGATCATGGTCTGGGGTTACATTCAGTATGGGGGTGTGCGAAACATTTGCAAGGTGGAAGGCAATATCAATAGCCTAAAATATCAAGAAGTATTAGCTACCTCTTACATTCCAAATCATAAAAGGGGTCAAATTCTGCAGCAGGATGGTGCTCCATCTCATACATCCATCTTTACAACAATGTTCCTCCTGGAAAAAAGATCAAGGTGCCCAGTCACCAGACATGAACATCATTGAGCATGTTTGGGGTAGGATAAAAGAGGAAGCTTGGAAGACAAAACCAAACAATCTAGATGAACTCTGGGAGGCATGTAAGACTGCATTCTTTGCTATTCCGGATGACTTCATAAATTGCATGAATCATTGTTGAACCGCATGGATGCAGTCCTTCAAGCTCATGGAAGTCACACAAAATATTAACTATGACTCTAATAGCACCACAACTTCATCCACCAATGTTATGCAACATATATTTGTATTTTAAGTTAATTATTTTATTGAATATCACATTACTTTCTGTGGGCAACAAAACTTTTGTCTTGCCAAAATCTGACCATTCTGTGTTCATTAAATGATCAATATTTCAGCGTTGATGCCAATTTATTTTCTTAACCTAAACCACATTTGGGAGGGTTTCAGCTTTCAAAAGAGTAATTTATAAAACCAATGGATGAATTTAACGTCAGGTTATAAGCTTTTATTTACATAACATGGATAAGCGACATAATTTTTGTCAGGGACTGTACACTAATATTTTCAATCTTTTCAGGGTTGTGGCAAAGCATGCAAAAGACAGTCCCAAAAGGAAGACTTATTGTCACAGGGAGCTTAGGGAGACAAGGAGGATAAGAACCCGGTCCCTGGACTGTCCCTCAGGCTAGGGGATCCCTGACTTTCCTTAACTCAAGAGAACCTTTGATGGTAGAGAGGCCTGAGTTTCCGACCTGTCCCTATCTTCTGACCAGATTTGAGCTGAACCCCCAAACCCCACCCCAGGAGGTGAACCGTTATTGAACCCAAAGATATAGACAGGGAAAAGCAAATAGCAACACACAGCAAACAATTGGGAAGATACCATAAGTGTGTAGGGAGAATTAAAATAGAAATAGGGAATAAAAAAATAACAAGGTATACTTTACCAGACACTAAGCAACGATTGGAGTTTCAACAGCAACTCCAACACAGGACCGGTATGCAAGAGGCATGCAAATGCAATTGTTGGCATCCAGGAATGTTCTGAGCCATACTCAAAGGGAAAAGGCATTCCAGCGGCCACAACCTTCAATTGACACTAATCAAAAAGTTAACTCCTGCAAAGCTGAACATCAGTGAACAAACCACCACCGATGCCCTAAGGCATTCAAAACTTAGAATATCTCAGGCTCAGCGCATAGCGCTACATGCATGTAATGCTATGCGCCGCCTGTGTATAGTATCCCTATGGCAACCGGAATGATCATGCACCCGCCAGCTCACTCACAGCTCCTGGATATGCGCTTTTGATGAGCGCACAGGAAAATGCTGCAAACCTCATCTGGGGCATGTAAGTGGAGCCGGCAGCTGCACAATCATTCCAGTTGCCATAGGGATACTATACACAGGCAGCGCAAAGCGTTACATGCTGGTAACACTATGTGCTGAGCCTGAGATATTTTAAATTTTGAGCGCATCCAGAAGGTTGAGGACACACGCAGGTCTGACCCTATCCTAACTCAGGCTGAGCAATAAAGAGGTCTAAAGTTGCACATCAGACTCCCTATAAGTGTGAACAGAGTCTGAAGCTGGCATGACACTTATACAGTAGGAAGCTCACATCAGAGTCATAGTAGAATAAATAAAGAATCCTATGAAGAAGAAAATACCAAAGAAAGACAAGATAGAGAGCACTGCCCTTTGAAAAAAGCTGCAATAAGCCTAAAGGCCCCATTACATGTAGCAATATCATTAACGATATCGCTGCAATGTCACAGATTTTGTGACATTGCAGTGACCTCGCCAGCGATGTCATTGCGTGTGACATGTAGCAAAGACCAGCGATGAGCTCGCTGATCGCTAATCGTTGTGGAATGGCCGGGACCATTTTTCCATCTTTGGTATCCCGCTGCCCAGCATGCATTGGAATGTGTGACAGGGCCAACGACCAATGATCCCCAGTCTGCGCCTGAGACCCTGAATGATCCCAATGACCATCGGGTGTCAGCGCATCCCTGGATGATCGCTGGTAAATCTGCCTGTCTGGCATCTCACCAGAGATCACATAGCGATGTTCCAGCGATCCCGGCCAGGTCGGATCTTGGTGGGATCGCTCGAACATTGCTATGTGTAACCTGGCCTTAAGGGTATGTGCACACGATCTGGAGGCACTGCATCTTGGAAGCAATGCCTCTGGATCTGTGGTACCTTTCCTGCATTCACCCAATGGTGATCTCTTCCGATTCCGCAACATGAAATTACATGCTATGGAGATGCGGAAACCCAGTAACTCACTGAAAACACGCTGTTGTCAGGAGAGGCATAGTGGGCATAGGATTTCTAGTAATCGCATCCACTATGCTTCTACTGTATAAAGCAGCGTTTAGGAAGCAGCGGCAGTACACTGCATCCAAAATATTGCAATTTCTGATTGTGTGTATGAACTCTAAGATTTCTTTAAAATAGGCCAAAACCCTTTGCATGTAGGCTGTACAATTTAGAATTTTGGAAATAATATCTAGCAAAAAAAGCTACCAAATTTGCACAAAAACACATACACAGCATTCAAAATTATTATGGAAGTGACTGTATTGACTATATCATCATTTTTATGCAGATTTTCATCAAGCTGTGTAAACTTGAATCAGGCTAGGGTCACACTTGCAGATTTTACTTGCGGTTTTGTGACTTGCGTTTTCTGAAAACGCATGCAAAAACGTATCCATAGGCCCCATGCAAAAAAAACGCATGCCCCAATAGCAAAAACGCATGTCTGAATGTACCATGCGTTTTTGCATGCGTTTTTGGCTCAGCAACAAAAAATACTGCAATCAGGGTGTTTTGGTGCGTTTTCAAAAACGCATGCATTTTCATAACATGGGGCCCTATGGGAAACGCATGCGTTTTTATATGGCACTAAATGGCACATGCGTTTTTGCATGCGTTTTTACATGCGTTTTTAAGGGTCCCCCACACCTATCAGCACAAACGCATGCAGAAATGCAGGGTGCCAAAAAGCACCTTAAAAAACGCATGCCAAGTGTGACTCCAGCCTTACTTATTGAATGAAACATATCAGGTAATGTGTATTTGTAAAAAAGATGGCATAAGGCTAGGGTCACACTAGCGTTAAGATTTAATTCAGGGGGGTTCCATCAAAAATCTAGAATCTGGCAGCATTAAGGCAGCGTAACCGTAAAGGTAACGCTGCCTTAATGCTGCCAATACAATCGTATGGGTGACGGACTCCCGAGTGCAGTCAAATGCCGTCATGTAAGTGCCGGAGTTTAAAACCTTGCACTATTTCCAAGCACATCACATGATAAATTAACACATCCGGCACAGTCATGTTTCCCAAAATGGACCAAAAAATGCTGCACACCGCGTTATGATGTGCGCTAAAAAAACGCATAGTGCCAAATGCATACCAATTTGGCCATGCATTTTTTGTATTGGAGTCTATGGGTGTATTAACGCATCTATTTGCAGACATAGTTCAATGAAAAAAATGCATCCTTTTGGCGGATGCTTGGCGCTAGTGTGACCCTAGCCTTTAAGAAATATGACTCTTCCGGATGCATTAATTTATCATTGGAGACTATGACAAACACATCCATTAATGCATGGTACCATGCGTTAATGCATGCAGTAATGCATGCTACAAAAATGTACACACATGGCATGTGAAAGCCAGGGTAAAAAATGCATCCTTTTAATGCATCCTTTCAGCAGATGGCACTACTCAAGTGTGACCCTAGCCTAACGCTGTGTTCAGGCTGCCTATATATTCCTATGTGTACCGGTCCTCAGCGTAGCCGGCCGCTTGACACAGAGGTACCGGATATGCGCTATTTCTGAGCAAACAGGAAAATGCTACAAACCGTGTTTCCGTGTGCGCTCAGAAATAGCGCATATCCGGTACTTCTGTGCCAAGCGGCCAGCTGCGCTAAGAGACTGGTACCCATAGGAATATATAATAAAACAACAGAGAGGGACGCTCCTGGTGCAGTATCAGGGGTCAGTAGGGGGCAGGGGTTTGGTGGATTGTTGGTGCTCACCTGTCCTGGTTATGCTGCCAGCATAACCAGGTGTTGTAGCCTTTCTGCGTCTCATGCAGCTGCCTTCTCTCCCTGCGTCCAGGTTTCAGGCTGACACGTGATCAGTCACATGGTCTGACATCAGTGTGAGAGAGACCAGTAATTCTCATTAAAGAAATTTTGTAATTGGACAAACTTCCCGGAGTTCATTCAGAATGCGCCTGTCTAAACTGCTTGTGTATCTTTAACTAATCTACATAGGAATATATAGGCAGCCTGAACACAGCATTACAGCACGTTAACGCTTGTGTTCAGGCTGCAAATGTCTGAGGCCTGTTCCACACCTCTGCATCTATGCGTCCCTGCGCTAGGCTGCCCAAGCCCCTAAATGCCCCTGCGCTTGCATTTGCGCTGGCGCAGGGCAGCCGAGCACAGTCAGCCCATAGATGTGAAAACACCCTAAGTTTTAGATGGATTCATCAGCCAAAAGGCTGATGCCTGTTCCACACCTCTGCGCCTGGTCACATCACCTGTGCCAGCCTGGTCGCACTGGCGCAGGTGCATGCGCAGAGGTGTTTTGGGGCACTGTGAGGCTGTGTTTACAGCTTGTGTAAACGCATCCTACTGTCCCCTGTGCACTCGGCTGTGCTTGGTGCCCCCATTATCTCCTATGGCCAAGCTGAGCGTGCGCTCTGTATACTCAGAAGCGCAAGTGAAAGTGGCAGAGTGCACGGCGCATGTGCCAATTGGGCGTTTCCGGGAGTGTCAGACCAGGCGCATGCGCCGTGCGCTCTCCCACTTTCACTTGTGCTTCTGAGTATACAGAGTGCGCGCCTCAGCTGTGCTCGGCCATAAGCTATAATGGGGGCACCGAGCGCAGCTGAGAGCCAATGCAGGGCATCTATGCGCTCCATGCGCTAGGCTGCCCCAGGCCCTAAATGCCCCTGCGCTTGCATTTGCGCTGGCGCAGGGCAGGCAGGGCAGCCTAGCGCATGGAGCACATAGATGTGAAAACACCCTAAGTTTTAGATGGATTCATCAGCCAAAAGGCTGACAGTAGTGTGACCCTAGCCTATGGAAAAAAGTATAGGAGGAAAATGCCACAGAAACAAACATGCTCATTCTTTTGACGGATCATTTTTCTGTGAAAAAAACAGATCACTTCACAAATTCCCAATCTGAATAGCAAAAAGTGAAAACCCATTGACTTTGCTTGGATTCCATTTGAGTGATCCATTTTGTGCAGTGCACTGTAAAAAAATGGATGCAAAAAAACTGATCAAAATTGATGTGTCTGAATGTAACACAAGGCTGCTTTCACACTGGCATATTTTGAAATTTGTGTGGTTGCATAAAATTTATGTACAGTCATGGAGAGGGACGGAGTTGTGCAAAGGAATACCAATGCATGGCCACGGAATGTTTTTTTAACGGATCCGTCATCAGTCACCAGAGATACGGGGTGGAAGGAGCTGTACCTTGCTTCTGAGCATGCTCAGTACAGCAAAATGTTCTGTCATTTTCACAGACTCATACGGATCCGTCCTCCATAGACCTCTATTATAATTTCATACGGACAAATACGGATCCGTGTCTGTATGTTGGTGTCAGTGATTTTCAAGAAAGTCCAGAAACGGAACAGTTTCAGTTTCTGGGTACATGAAAAAGGTGGACGCCAACAGCTCCATGACAAAATGGAGACACACAGATGGCCACTTTAGGACCAATCTGTGCCCATAGCATAACATGAGAGGCCATATCGGATCCGTGGCTATCCGTTTCAAAACGGATGGACACGGATTTGAAAATTTGTCAGTGTTAAAGCAGTCTAAGGCTATGCACGCACAGCAAAATTTAGGCTTGTGCCCTATGTTACTCTTTGTAAATATGATTAAAAAATGTTTTTGAACATGTAAATAATATGTGGTGACCTGGTGAGGGGCTGCATGATTGTTTAAAAACTACCACTTTAATAGAAAGTACAGCATGTGACCTTGAATTATTTTCTAAGTCAACTAAATACTAAAACAAGAACTAAGGCCCCTTTCACATTTGTGCGTCTGTGGAGTTACCTGAGTTTGCCTGGCTGCGCTGGAGCAAAAAGCAAGCGTAGGTACTTTTCAGGCAAATGCAGGGCTGCACATGAACGCAGAGATGGGCAGCTCCTGCGCTTGCCTATGTCCCCGCCACCATTACCTGCTATGGGGAGTGCAGGAATTGAAATGCCAAGACGCAGGTCTGAAGAGGGGCGGAGTCTGAGCGCATGCGTCACTCATGACGCGCTGGAGACGCCGTTAACGATGTCTCCGGCGCGTTCTTTGTGATATGTGTGCTCAGACTCCGCCCCTCTTCAGACCTGCGACGGCATTTCACTTCCTGCGCTCCCCATAGCAGGTAAGTATCTGCGCTTGCTTTTTGCGCTAGCGCAGGCAGGCAAATGCAGGTAACTGCACAGACGCACAAATGTGAAAGGGGCCTAAGTCTCTTAATACAACTATTGATAATTCTGGAGAACATGAGTAATAAAGTTCAGAGTTAATATATGGATTAGATATATTCTAATGTAATAAACAAATGATCTCTTATGTGTACTAATAGGGAGAGAAAGAAGTATCCATTGTTCTTTCTAAAACCTCACTAGTAAAATAAGGGTATGAAGCGACCGGTGGTAAGGCCGCGGGTGTGTGTGTATGATTTTTCTCAACAGAATCCCCATACTCAGGTTTAACCGATAATAACGTTTCTTTACTGTAAAACATATTTATATCACAGTCAACCGAACTATATGCGCACTTTTATATATTAGAGTCTCTGAATCTTCACTTCTGCCGGGTACGCAGCAAGAAAAAAACACAACAATGAAAGTATCTTTCCCTAACTTTCCCTAAAATCACGTACCAGTCTTATCACAGAAGAAGATGTCGCTCCCACGTAGCAGGCCTGGGGAACTCCTCAGTCTTCTTCTTTGGTCTCCTTCCGCAGGTAACAGTCTGTCTCTCCCAGTCTCAGGGCACACAGAGCAACAGCAGCACAAATGGCTCCCTTATGTCGGTCACGGCCCCAGCACATGCACTCTGGGTGCTCGGCGGGCAAGGTTTTGCAGAGCGGCCAGAGTCACAGCACCAAAGTCCAGTGGCCCAGGATCAGTCACAGGGGCTTCTGCGGGGTGATTTTTCCGGCAAGGTGTAGCAAAGTAGTCCACTTTAAACAGACATCCGCAGGTAGATCTTCTCAGCTCTGGATTTATACTGCTCTGATCTTCTGCTTTCACTTCCTGGTTAAACAACAGAGATGGCTGGGAGTTTCCCAGCTCTGTGATTGTACAGTCCACTGATGCCCCCTGGTGGACAAGTGCGGACTGTGCACAGTTCATTGCAGTTTCAATTTCAATAATACAATCTGAATTGTACACCTCATTACAGGTACATTTGCATATTGCTAGAGTTTCTGATTCCTATAAGAACATCTCTAAAAACCTTGTAATGACTTCTCACAAATTTATCAAGAAGCTGACCTGGGAATATACGTCATTTAGAACAATAGTGATTACATACCTGCGAGCTATTTTCTCTCTTTTAAAAAATAAATGTTCTGCTTTTATGTCTAAATAAACATGTTCTGCATTAATAGAAAAGATTCTTGATGAATGCGAGCATCGATAAAGAATGTTTTCTGTTCAACAAATTGTGAAAAAAACACCTAGCAACAAATGAAAAGAGAAATTATTTGTTGCTTTTCACAATGAGCCCATTTATAAAAAGAGTGAAGGTGACAGGAAGCAAGAAAAAATACAAGTATTGGCACTGCCTAATTGAATATGAAAACACTTCTGTCATATTTCATCATTTACTCCTTTACATCAGTATCACCATAAACCAATGAACCTGAAAGACCCTGTGAAAATCAACCATGGTGTTTTCTCACTCATTAAATAAAATAGTATTTATGTCTTTTGCATTGAAATATTAGTATAATTGAACTTTCTCTTTGCTGAGTATTGCTATATTTCCACTAAATTAATAGATGGCTTAACAATGAAGCAATGTAACAATTTGTAATGATAACTGCTTCATTGTTCCAGTCGTTTTATGAATGGTGTCATGAGAAATACAGCGCAATTAGGAGGCAGAGTACCGTATATACTCGTGTATAAGCCGACCCGTGTATAAGCCGACCCCCTACTTTTGCCCCCAAAACCTGGGAAAACCTATTGACTCGTGTATAAGCCGAGGGTGGACCCCAGCACAGGTATACAGCCCCCAGCAGTGTGGTATACAGGCCCCCCCAGTGGTAGTATACAGCAGCCTCCCCAGTGGTATGCAGGCCCCAGCAGTATATACAGCAGCCCCAGTGGTATACAGCAGCCCCAGGGGTATACACAGCAGCCCCAGGGGTGTACACAGCAGCCCCAGGGGTATACACAGCAGCCCCAGGGGTGTACACAGCAGCCCCAGGGGTGTACACAGCAGCCCCAGGGGTGTACACAGCAGCCCCAGGGGTATACACAGCAGCCCCAGGGGTATACACAGCAGCCCCAGGGGTAGTACACAGCAGCCCCAGGGGTAGTACACAGCAGCCACAGGGGTAATACACAGCAGCCCCAGGGGTAGTACACAGCAGCCCCAGGGGTAATACACAGCAGCCCCAGGGGTAGTACACAGCAGCCCCAGGGGTAATACACAGCAGCCCCAGGGGTAGTACACAGCAGCCCCAGGGGTAATACACAGCAGCCCCAGGGGTAGTACACAGCAGCCCCAGGGGTAATACACAGCAGCCCCAGGGGTAGTACACAGCAGCCCCAGGGGTAATACACAGCAGCCCCAGGGGTAGTACACAGCAGCCCCAGGGGTAGTACACAGCAGCCCCAGGGGTAGTACACAGCAGCCCCAGGGGTATATACAGCAGCCCCAGGGGTGTATACAGCAGTCCCAGGGGTAGTACACAGCAGTCCCAGGTGTATTTACAGCAGCCCCAGGGGTAGTACACAGCAGCCCCCACCTCAGGATGCCCCCCCCCCGCACGCAGCGCTGCGCTCATACATTACCAGCCTGTCAGCTGTCATCCTCCGGTGGCGGATCGCGGCTCCCGGCTCCGGCTTCCATCTTCTTCTGTGTCTTCCTGCATTGCGACCGGGGCTCATCGCGATGACGTCATCGCGACGCCGGCCGGTCATGTGACATGCAGGAAGACACAGAAGAAGATGGAAGCCGAAGCCGGGAGCCGCGATCCGCCACCGGAGGATAACAGCTGACAGGCTGGTAATGTATGAGCGCAGCGCTGCGTGCGGGGGGGGTGGCATCCTGAGGTGGGGGCGCCAAAAAGTGAGGGGGTCCCGTATATACTCGCGTATAAGCCGAGGGGAGAATTTCAGCCCAATTTTTGGGCTGAAAAACTCGGCTTATACGCGAGTATATACGGTATTTACTTTTTTCCTTTTATGAAGAAATGGACCCTTTTTTGTTGTCCTATCAAATCCTAATTTTGTAGATTTTAGGGTGCGTTCATATCTGTGTATATAAAATTGCCCATATTCTCAGGCAGAAAAGTTGCCCAGTGTCAGGAGAGTGTCATGCATTTTTTTCTCACCTATTATTTGTATCTCATGCATTTAGATTTTTTTTAAATTATTAAAAAATAATTTTTATGCCCTTAAACCAGAGCATTATGTCACACAAAATAGTTAATAAATAGCATTTATCACATGTCTGCTTTACATCAGCACAATTTTTGAAACATAATTATTTTTGTTAGGAAGTTAGAAGGGTTAAATGTTTTTCAGCAATTTCCAACAAAATATACAAATCTTTTTTTTTGGGACCAAATTAGAATTTGCAAAAAATCAGTGCAAAAAATCCGCACAGGAATCACACAAAAAGCTCTCTGTTTATAATAAGTGTTTTTTCCAGTTTTTAGCAAGTGCTATCAAAAAAGTATCAAAAACAGGGCTATTGGTCTGTACGTATGTATTGGTCTGACCCACCTTTCCCCTATGAGTAGTTCACACACAAGCTGTTTCACAGGTAAAAAGCCCACAGAGTGGAGTCCTGGCTGGAGCCTGGATTGAGGTACCGTATATACTCGAGTATAAGCCGAGTTTTTCAGCCCAAAAATTGGGCTGAAAAGTACCCCTCTCAGCTTATACGCGAGTCAATACGGCAGCCCCGGCAGCCCCAGTAGTCCAGGGCCCCCCCAGCCTTGCTCCGGTAACCTGTAAAGTAAAATATACTTATCATTGTCCCGCTGCCGTCCGCGCGCCCGCCGCTGCCGACATAGCGATCCTCCATCTTCATGCGTCTTCTTCCAGTTTCCTGTGTTCGTCGCAGGCAATTACGTCATTGCCGGCGATGAACAGAGTAAACCGGATGAAGACGCATGAAGATGGAGGATCGCTATGTCGGCAGCGGCGGGCGCGGACGGCAGCGGGACAGTGATAAGTATATCTTACTTTACAGGTTACTGGAGCAAGGCTGGGGGGGCCCAGGATTACTGGGGCTGCTGTATACTACCGCTGGGGCTGCTATATACTACCACTGGGGCTGCTGGGGATGCTATATACTACCACTGGGGCTGCTGTACACTACCACTGGGGCTGCTATATACTACCACTGGGGCTGCTGTATACTACCACTGGGGCTGCTGGGGATGCTATATACTACCACTGGGGCTGCTGTATACTACCACTGGGGCTGCTGTATACTACCACTGGGGAGGCCTGTATACCACTGGGGGGCCTGTATACCACACTGCTGGGGGCTGTATACCTGTGCTGGGGTCCACCCTCGGCTTATACACGAGTCGATAGGTTTTTCCAGATTTTTGGGGCAAAAGTAGGGGGGTCGGCTTATACACGGGTCGGCTTATACACGAGTATATACGGTATGTTCACACACTCAGGTTTTAAATGCATACATCAGCTAGGGAGTGCCTCGGTCAAGGCAGCTTGCGCATATTTTTTGCAAAAAACGTACAGACCAATAGCCCTGTTTTTGATACTTTTTTGATAGCACTTGCTAAAAACTGGAAAAAATACTTATTATAAACAGAGAAAATATAAAGAAAAAATAGTGTTGCGCCACCTGTGGACCTCTCCTGTCTTTAAAGCGGTCGTATTATAAGCAAACTAACCTTTAAAGGTTGTGCCCGATCCGCACAACCAGATTGTGAGCGTAGTTTTGTGGCTCAGGCTGCCAGCCTTGGATCTGTAGTGCTCCTGTATCCTCAATCACCTCTGCTCCTGGCCTAGTGCTGTCCACGCTCTCTCTCCAGGGTTAGGTCAGGAAACACCAGGTTGATCCATTAACCCTATCCCTCCTGCAGCTCTGTCACCGCTTTCCACAATGGAATTAGATTAATAGAATTCAAATAGAATATGCGGTTCTAAGGTAGAGCGCAGGTATGAGACGGGATACTTAGATCTTTATCTCCGTAACTTTATTCATAAAAAGCTCCAGACCACAACATGTTTCGACGTACAGACGTCTTCCTCAAGCTGACTGTGGTCAGGTCCGGTCCGGGGCTGTCAGGGGTGACAGCCCCGGACCGGATTTTGGCCCCATAGTATCCTATGGGGCCGGATGTAGCCGGATGGCAGTTATCTACCATCCGGCTGCCATCTCGCCGGAAGAATCTGGGAGAAGTGGGATTTTCCTCCCGGATCCAAAAACGTTGCATGCAACGTTTTTGGGTCCGGGGAGTCCGATTTGCACCTAATTGGTGTCTCCCGGATACTCCCGGATCCTCCCGGATTCCCCCGCATCATTCCGGGGCAATCCGGCACTCCTTTAACATGGGATCCTATGGGCCGGATTGCCCCGATCCGGGAGCATCCGGGAACCGGATACCGGCGGCTGCATGTCGCTGTTATAATTCAGGACCGCAGCTAGCTCCATGCAAGCTGAGGCCCTGAATAATCAGCAGCGACAGCTGCGGCAGGATGCACACCGGACCGGAGGGCATATTAGCCCTCCGGTTTTGTGTGCTGATTCGGCCCGGGGCTGTCAGGTTCACTGGACCTGACCGCAGTGTGAACCCACCCTTAACACTAGAACTACCGATGGAGTCATTTTAATTCCTCACAATTTTTATGTCTCTTCTGTGACTACATTTTCCGAATTCCAGCTTGAGATTCGGTGACTTTACTCATTTAGGATGTGAAAAAAGATTTTATGACAATAAATAATTTTGGAAAAAAAGAGTACCTTTTTTTTCAAAATTTACGTTTAATTACCAAAGTGAGTCATTTTGACTCCCTACTATATTTTGCTAGTCTTTGTCGCTAAATGTTATTATTTTTTCTAGTTTTCATTTCATTTTCATTTTCTGTCAGTAAACCAGTGAACTCTTGAGTGGACTACATAATTTCTGAAGAATACAGCCTGCAGTTTTGCTAATTGCTAATATAGCTAGAAGACGTGCGCTAAAGCCTAACAATATTCTTGCTATATTCCATTCTACACAGGAGGATGAATCGGAATGCAAATCTGAGGAAATCAATTTGATGCTGACATTGACGAAGATTTCAATCCACAAAACGTTTCTAGTGAATCTGAAGATTCAGATGGAACAAATCCGGAAGGTAAGTAATTACCGTATATACTCGCGTATAAGCCGAGTATTTCAGCCCAAAAATTGGGCTGAAAAGTCCCCCCCTCGGCTTATACGCGAGTCAATCGGTATATACTGTGTGGGGGGGCTGTCACCGAGGGCTGGAGGAGGCAGGAGAAGGCAGGGGGAGGCTGCAGTGACAGCGGGAGGTCACATGATGCCGCTCATTAAGTGCTATGAATATGCACGGCATCCCCCTGTCAATCAGCACCAGGGGGAGCCGTGCATATTGCACTTTACTGACTGAATTCAGCCTCCCCCTGCTGGCACCCACCCATCACTGCACAGGGCTCCCCCCCATCACGGATCAGGGCTCCCCCCCATCAGGGCTCAGGGCTCCGGGATCCGGGCTCCGGGCTCAGGGCTCCGGGCTCAGGGTCCGGGCTCAGGGCTCAGGGCTCGGGGCTCACCCCCCCCGGCCCCCGCACTGCTCTCAGCACCGGGCTCCCCCCGCACCGATCATCTCACCCGTCTTCTTCCAGCCACAGACTTCCTCCGGTACGCTCGTTCTCCCTGTATGCCAGACGGGCGCATGTGCAATGACGTCATGCACCGCGCACAGCAATAAGCCGGCATACAGGGAGGACTACCGCGTACCAGAGGAAGCCCGTGGCTGGAAGAAGACGGGTGAGATGATCGGTGCGGGGTGAGCCCGGTGCTGAGAGCAGTGCGGGGGCCGGGGGGGGGTGAGCCCTGAGCCCTGAGCCCTGAGCCCTCTATACACTGATGGGGGGTGCAATGTGACAGCAGGGGAGAGCTGTTAACCCCTGCTGAGGTCCTGTATACCACACTGCTGGGGTCCTGTATACCACACTGCTGGGGTCCTGTATACTGCTGGGGCCTGTATACCACACTGCTGGGACGTGTATACTGCTGGGACCTGTATACTGCTGGGACGTGTATACTGCTGGGGCCTGTATACCACACTGCTGGGACGTGTATACTGCTGGGACCTGTATACTGCTGGGACGTGTATACTGCTGGGCCTGTATACCACACTGCTGGGACGTGTATACTGCTGGGACCTGTATACTGCTGGGACGTGTATACTGCTGGGGTCTGTATACCACACTGCTGGGACGTGTATACTGCTGGGACCTGTATACTGCTGGGACGTGTATACTGCTGGGGCCTGTATACCACACTGCTGGGACGTGTATACTGCTGGGACGTGTATACTGCTGGGACCTGTATACTGCTGGGGCCTGTATACCACACTGCTGGGACGTGTATACTGCTGGGACCTGTATACTGCTGGGACGTGTATACTGCTGGGGCCTGTATACCACACTGCTGGGACGTGTATACTGCTGGGACCTGTATACTGCTGGGACATGTATACTGCTGGGGCCTGTATACCACACTGCTGGGACGTGTATACTGCTGGGACCTGTATACTGCTGGGGCCTGTATACCACACTGCTGGGACGTGTATACTGCTGGGACCTGTATACTGCTGGGGCCTGTATACCACACTGCTGGGACGTGTATACTGCTGGGACCTGTATACTGCTGGGACGTGTATACTGCTGGGGCCTGTATACCACACTGCTGGGACGTGTATACTGCTGGGACCTGTATACTGCTGGGACATGTATACTGCTGGGGCCTGTATACCACACTGCTGGGACGTGTATACTGCTGGGACCTGTATACTGCTGGGACCTGTATACTGCTGGGGCCTGTATACCACACTGCTGGACGTGTATACTGCTGGGACCTGTATACTGCTGGGACGTGTATACTGCTGGGGCCTGTATACCACACTGCTGGGACGTGTATACTGCTGGGACCTGTATACTGCTGGGACGTGTATACTGCTCGGGCCTGTATACCACACTGCTGGGACGTGTATACTGCTGGGACCTGTATACTGCTGGGACCTGTATTCTACACTGCTGGGGGCTGTATACCACTGATGAGGGGCTTGTATACCAGTGCTGGCGGCAACTGTATAGTAGTTAGGGGCACTCTATACCAGTGATGGCTGCTATATACAGGGATGGTGGGCTATTTACCAGTGATAGGGGGCTTTATAACAGGACGGTGGTCTGCTGCATTGGTAGTTTACTGTTTCTATTTGAAATAAAAGTTCAACATTTTTTCGTACCTATTTTCATTTTTTAAGTTTTTCAGTACCGGTAGCTGCTGCATTGTCCACCCTCGGCTTATACGCGAGTCAATAGGTTTTCCCAGTTTTTGGGGGTAAAAGTAGGGGGGTCAGCTTATACGCGGGTCGGCTTATACACGAGTATATACGGTATGTATATTTATTTGTTCTTCCATACACTGATTAACAAAACAAAAAAACTAAATATTCAACAACTTTTTTCCAGATGTTGCAAGGTCATCAACTGGGGATCACGCTCATGTGGAATTGTTGCCTTGCAACCATCCTCCAGGTCATGGACAGAAACAATCTGCAATACGTTGCAAAAATGTATCCTCAACAGATAACGGGGGCAGTGAAGGCGATGTAGCAACCAACACCACAGAAGGCAATGATGAATCTCCAGGAATACTTGTTTCAGCCGATGGAATTCAATGGAAACCTCTAGATTGGAGAACACTTACCTGTTAGGGCTGCTTTACACACACCAACTTCTGTGACCAACTTCTGAACAGATCTCTGGTTGCAGTGAAATCATGGACACATTGTTCTATTTTGTTGCTGTGTACAAATGGAACAATGTGTCCATGATTTCACTGCAACCAGAGATCTGTTCAGAAGTTGGTCACAGACGTTGGTGTGTGTAAAGCGGCCCTTAGGCTTGCAAATTAAAACATACTTAGAGAAGCACCTGGCCCCACTGGATACACAACAAGGAATGTAATTAGAGATAGTCCTTTGAGTGCATGGTGATTATTTTCGTTTTATTCATCTTGACTCGCATAGGGAGCTGTGCAATTGCAGAAGCACGCAGGAACAATGATGAATATTTTACTTTTTCCGATGAGGATTTAGACGTAATGCACGCATAGTATGTGCCGCTGTCCGAGGTACTGTAGGCATTTACAGAAGATCTATGGGGAGCGCACCACCATAGATCTACTGTAAATGCCTACAGTACCTCGGACATTAAATTACGTACAGTATGTGTACAGCTGTCAGAGGAGCAGGTGACTTCAATGAGAAAATTGTACTGAGCCAACAATAGCCTCTAGGGCACCCCCTAGAGATATGTTGCATACAATTATTATTAATATATAATCTTTTATTCAACTGTTAACAGTTTGTTCATCCCTGCGGCAGCAGGGATGAACAAACTATATGGTAACCGCATTGCTCAGGATTACACATCCTGAGCAATGCGGTTACCGCATTGCGGGTTAGAGAACCACTCCGAAAACTGCAGCCTGCATGATTTTTCACGCAGGCTGCAGATCCGGAGTCGGTAACCGTATTGCTTGTAAAGCAATCCGGTTACCATAATGGGCTCCTATGAGGAGCCTTTCCTGCTTCAGTCTTGAGCTTTTTGAAAGCTCAAAACCGGATTAGGATTTAAAAAAAAAAAAAATGCAAGTGTGTCCCTAGCCTAAGTAGACATATACAATAGAAACCAGACGTTTACACACACTATATAAATAGACAGATTGTTTTTCTCACTATCTCACATGAAATCAGAATAAATCTTTCATGCTTTAGGGCAATAAGGATTACAATAATTATTATTTGCCAAATGCCTGAATAATGAGAGAGAATGTGTTAAGGCATTTTTATCAATTTCTGCAAAGTCACACGTTTACATGTAGTAAGCTCACTATACCTTTAAACAATTTAACACAGCCCATATGATGATGCCATGTGTTTGAAAGTTTCTGTTAGGTTTATTGGTAATATCTGAGTAATTTAGAGACACGCCTGTAGATGTATTATAACGCACACCTGAAGCACACTGATTGTTTTGCGTAACACTATGAGAAAGTCTAAAGAAATCAGCCAAGATATCAGGAAGACAATTGTGAACTTGCACAAGTTCAACTGTCAAATACAGGGGTGGCAGCATCATGTTGTCATGTTGCTTTGTTGCAGAAGGGGCTAGTTTACTACACAAAAATAGATGGCATTGTGGCACCCCTGCGGGGATTGCCACAGGACCCACTGGTGCAAGGAGGGATGTACACCTTGGCACACACAGCATACAACACCTTCCACCCCAGACCTAGAGGGGGAGCCCCACTGGCTGTCCTTAAGCCATATCCCCTATAAAGATCCAGGCCTGAGGGGAGGAGTCAGTTAGTACTGAAGTTAGTTCCAGCCGGACAGTACAGTGGAAGGACTGGAAGGAGCTGGTTGCTGGGACCAAGCCAGACCCAAAGCCAGGAAACCTGACCCAGCTGTGCTGCACCCTAGGGAGAGGGACAGAGGCCAGTGGGAGAAGTAAGAAGTAGGAAGAAGAGAACAGATCTGAGAACCCATTAGCTACCTGGACACCGGAGTCCGAAACTACTAGTAATCTATTATAGCAGAAAACGCCCGGACAGACCAGGAGGATCTAGTCCCCCTGAAGTAAGGAACAGAAGACACCAAGCATGGAACCAGGGACCTAAGCAGAGAATAGAGATCCCACAGAAAGGTCCTCAACAGCACCCTCAGAGGGAGAAAGAGCGGCAGGTTCAGCTACAGGCAGAGCTTACCACAATCACTGCACACGCTAATAGAGGAGGCCTCACAACTCTCCAAGGTGAACGTCCCAAGCTGCACCGAAACCTAGTTGCCTTCCTGGACCGTACCTGATACCGGACATCAGTAAAAAGGTACCGAAACAAAGACAATTGTGTGTGTGCCTGCTTCCCTAGCAACGCCTGCAGCGTTCACAGTAGATCCGCTACTACTAATCCACTCATCCACCCTGCCGCCCTGAGGTAAAGCTCCACCTGTGGGGAGCTGTACTGCCAAAGCTGCATTCCCATCACCTCAGCGGCCAGCCGCAGCACTGGTGACCCTATTACCTATTACCAGGTACCATAGGTGGCTTTAAGATACCAATTTCCCCATCATCATCACCCCCACCCCCACCACTGAGTGTGCAGGGCACGGAACCGGGAAGCCGTGACCCCCCCCCCACTGAAGTAAGCACATGTCCCGGTATCGAGTACCCACTACCCTGTCGACCGGATCAGCATCATGAGGAAAGAAGATTATGTGGAAATACTGAAGGAACATCTCAAGACATCAGCTAGGAAGTTAAAGCTTGGGCTGAAATAGGTTTCCCAAGTGGACAATTGCACAACAAAGAAGAAGGTGTATATAATAATTGGGAACACTCCATAGATCTAAAAAATAACAATGCTTTATTAAGTACCACACAAAAGAGAAAAAGGCAAACAGAATTTAAAAACAATTAAAATAGCAACAGCTATATAAATTACAAGCTAGTGTGTCTAATAACAACACGAAAATAAGAAAAGGAGCACTAATAGTGAGGACCCAAATTATAGGTGGTGGGAGAGGGAGCTGAAGGTTCACTCACCTGGACTGGTTGTGCAAGGACCCTGCACAACAAGAGTATGAGCCTCCAGGTTAAAGCCTTGGAACCGGAACACTGCTGAGATGCCACTTCCTGGTCTCCGTCGGCTGCGGTCACTGCCTGAGAAAGATAGCTTGCTATCGAAACGCATTGGAGAGTGTAAAGATTAATTAAAGGTGTCTACTTTAATTTTATCCCCTATGCTTTAGCGCTTCCTTAATGTTGCTGTATTGTTGTTGGCATCTAATAACAACACGAGCCCACTTCACGCCTTGCTTTAGCAGTCATTGGAGACCCCCATGTTAATTCCTATACCATACAGAGCAAATGGTTACAATAAACAAAGATACAAGGGAGATGTACATGGTAACTCCACCTGTAATCTAATTCAAGTAGAATTGAGATGTTATTCTAAAAAGTCATATTAAACATTAATTCAAAGTGAGTATAACACAATTACTATACCTATATGTTGATATTAGAGCCCAAACTAGATTCAGAGTTTACAGGCAAGGGGTAATAGTCTCAGTGGTTATAACCCTTGAGGAAGCTGGCATAACCAGCAATATGCCTGGGGTTGCTCCTTTCCCCTTCATACATGGGCAGTTTTATTGGGATCTTGCCAGGTAACACTCTTTAGCAACCATGCCCTACTTAGGGACGGATGGGCTCCATTTTGAGACTCATTAGCAGAGGGGCTTGAGAGCATTACCCCTTGCCTGTAAACTCTCAATCTAGTTTAGTCTCTAATATTAACACTGTTGCAACATCCTTGTTTCAATCTGAACCTTATTTTTTTCAATGGGAAGAGGGTCATGAGATACATAAAACTCATTGAGAATTTCATAAGAAAAACAATGTTGTGATTGGTTTTAACGTAGCTTTATTCTTTCATGAGTTATTTACAAGTTTATGACCACTTATAAAATGTATTCAAAGTGCTGCCCATTGTGTTGGATTGTGAATGCAACTCTCTTCTCCCACTCTTGACACACTCACAGCAACACCGCAGAAGAAATGCTAGCACAGGCTTCCAGTATCCGTTGTTTCAGATGCTGCACATCTCGTATCTTTACAGCATAGACAATTGATGGTACGGTGTGATATATGGGGTACAAAGACAGTGGGGGCATTCTTCATCAATGGAAACCTCAATGCCACTGGATATCTGAAATTGCTACATGATGATGTGTTGCCCTCTTTATGCACTGAAGATGGCACATTCCCTGAGTTTTCCAACAAAATGGTGCACCACCACATTATGGGTGTCAGATCAGAGCATTCCTACTTGAACAGTTTCCTGGAAAGTGGATTGGTTGCCGTGGGCCAGTTGAATGGCCACCAAGATCTCCCGACCTGACCTCCTTAGACTTTTGTCTTTGGGGTCATCTGAAGGCAATTGTCTATGCTGTGAAGATACAAGATGTGCAGCATCTGAAGCAACAGATACTGTAAGCCTGTGCTAGCATTTCCTCTGTGATGTTGCTATCAGTGTGTCAAGAGTGGGAGAAGTGGGTTGCATTGACAATCCAACACAATGGGCAGCACTTTGAACACATTGTAAAAGTGATCATAAACTTGTTAACAACTCATGAAAGAATAAAGTTATATTAAAACCAACCACACCATTGTTTTTCATTGCTGCCTGGAAACGTGGGTCCAAAACCAAGTCTGACCCCAGCCTAGGGCGGATGCGCACATGTGTCTACTGTCATTTATAGCAGTCATATGCAGGAAGTTTGCCCTTAGGGTGCTCACTTATTTTTCAGCGCTGCTTAAAAGCGTCGATAAGGAATACATACCCTGAATGACTGTCGTTAAAAGGTGGTTAAGAGGTTAATTTGGCAAGGAGTTTTAATCAACATCAAAGGTTTTTTTATAATGAATCAGATATTTGTTAACATTAAAAAAAAAAAGTTTTTTGGTGCCCTCATAATCCACAGCATGTTACAGTCACTGAAATAACTGTCCCCCAAGGTTTTGGAGTGCAACGGGGAAACCAGTGTATTTCCACATAAACACAGGGGGAGCATACAAACTCCTCACACATGTTGTGTTTGGTGGGAATTGAACACAGGACCCCAGTGCTTCAAAGCAACAGTGCTGACCAATAGTTTTTCTTTATCTGTGGTGCATATGCTAAGAGCTTTTCTCAGTGCACCCATTATAGGAACATTAACTATTAAATAAGAGTGAATTTCAGCTCTGGAATTTGATTCTCTGAGGAATAATACAGGCGCTAACCCTAAATCAGTACTAAATAAGTAATGTATTTACTAAATTATTTTTAATGTATGTGTAACGCTAGATGTTACTAATGAATTTACCTATTTGCATATACACTAGCAAATGACAAGAACCCTATTATTTTACTGGGCACCTTACAGCTGATGTTAAACAATAGAGTGATGACACTCATGGAGGAAAAATATAATGATCAAAGCTACACATGAATTGTGTTGGTTATGCGAAAACACAGAACATATTGGGTGGATCTTGAGCTGTAGAAAAAACTGACAAATGCAAACCTTCTTGCTGACAAGGATCAATAAGAATAAAGACTGAGCTACCATCATCTGATGGTTCAGATGGAACTGTTTCCCTGAGCCTATTAAATATTAATATACGTTGGTTGTGAGTCACAGAACAATGACGTAGTTTATCAGTTTGTAAGATTCTGTGCTGGCACTTTCTTACTTAATTCTTCTTGCTATTTTTTATTACAACCATATGCCTATAAAACTTTCTCTTACTTTTAATGAGGCTATTTTGTGTAAAAATGTATGTTACGTTGAATTAGCATGCACTACGGTACATATTCTGATAGACGTATACACATTTTAGAAAGTCAAAATTAAATTCTAAAACTGTATGATAAAGGGGTAATCTTGGGGTTACATATCATCCTGAATGTACAGTTTAATAGATACTTCAGAATACTGACCCCTAAATTACAATAATCATTTTAATTACATTTAGCATATAGCCTTAATTAATTCACGTTTTTTAATCTATAGAGTTGAATATTACTGTATCTCTTGATCAACCAAAATGTATAATGTCATGAGAAGGATACATATTTTAGAGGTATTTTGACAGCTAAAACTTGAGTTAAATATGCACTAAATATAAATGGTCTCTTTATGTGTAAATACTTAAAAATATGTTATTTTACTACATATTGGCATATACTGAACTGGGAAAAAGGGTAAGGCAAACTTGTGCAAATTAAAAGTGATTTTAAAAATTGAAATGTTAACGTTTTATATTTATGGATTGCAGTATTTTTGGACTATAAGACGCAGACCAAATTTAGAGGAAGAAAATGAAAAAAAAAAAGCATTTTTAATGCTAAAACAGGGGTCCATCTTGTAGACTTATAGTCCATCTTATAGCCCGAGTTTAGCTTACTGGTAAGGAGCGATGGCTGTGGAGCTGGACCACAAGAGTAAGGGTCTCTATTGCAGAAAGCTAGTGGCACCACAAGGATTTGATGCTGCAATCCTTGGGTTGAGACGAGGGGGTGTCTCAGCAGTGTGAGGCAGGTACCATTGATTTCCTGATGACGGACATGATAAATTGCAGGAATATGATGCCGGAGGCAGCGCATATGAAAATTGGGATCTCAGACAGCCGAGATCTCAATCTCCACATGCACTACCTCCTGTGCTATTTTCCTGAATTCTATCGTGTTGGAGGTGGCGTATGCACAGAATGAGATCTGGGCTCTCAGAGAGCTCCAACTGTGCATGCACCACCTTTGACACTTTTCTCCTGAAGTCTAGAATGAAGTCTACAACATCCATTGCTGGGAGATTAATGATTCCTGCCTCACGCTGCCGTTACAACACCTCCTCCTAGCCTAGGCTCCACAGCATCACCCCACTTGTGCTACCACTGACTTTTAGCAGCACTAACCCTTCCTCCTGTAACCCAACTTAACTCCTGCTGTGCTCATCGATCTACATTTGGCCATAAAACACCATTTCCTCCCAATTTTTAGGGGGTGGAATACCAACTTACAGTCTGAAATATATGGTACTAAAATGAAAAGTGAATGAACAACAGATATATTTTTGAGAAATTTAAATCAAATCAATATTTAGTGTGACCACCTTTTAAATTGAGAACAGCATCATTTCTTCTAGGTACACTTGCAGACAGTTTTTGAAGGAACTCGAAAGTGAGTTTGTTAATCTTCTTTCTTGTTGTGAGCCATTCTCTTGCTGAAAAATTTTTTTTTAGCTGAACAGTTGCCATTTTACTGAAGTCTATCACATCAGAGGCAGCGCATGTGCAGATTGAAACCTTGGCTCTCCGATATGTCCGATTTGGATGCACTGCCATTTTCTTGGAGTGTATCGCTTTGAAGACAGCGCATGCACAGATTAAGATCACCTTTTTTATTTTTTCTAGTTATGCTAAAGGAAGTTTGTTGATTTTCTTTCATGTTATGGGCCATTTCCTTGCTGCTAAATAAATTTGTAGCTGATCAGTTGCCATATTGATGGTATTTCAAGATAGATCAGTATCTGCCTTCATATCTCTACATTCATCAAAATCCCAATTTCATACTCTAAAATTCAGCCCCAAAATGTGCAAGGAACCTCTATTATTCTTCAGTTTTGCATGCAGACACCCATTATTGCAATGCTCTCCAGCCCTGCGACACACAAATTGACTTCTTTTCCAGCCAAAAATTTGTCATGCTGCAGTGAGGAAATGCTTGATATGTGGGACAACAGGATAGAAACACCTGGGAAAAGGAAAAACGGAGGCCATAGTAATAGTAATATAATTAATTCCTTAACATCTCCCCTTAGTCTGAGCTCCCTATCTTCCCTAGATGAGTCCTTCTCCCCATGCACGATCACATGTCTTGGCCCTGGCTGACCCTGAGCTTGTCTGCCCCTGACTAATGCATAGGGTGGCAATATACTAGTCTTACTACTATAATAAGACAACATGGGGAGAGACAAACAAGTGGGAATAAAACAACAAACAAAGGAATTGCACAGCTTCTCCAGAAAGGGACTTCACAGCTTCAAATAGAAGAGGCTCCACAGCTATATCTGAAACAGCTTCACCAGAGAGGTCATGATGGAAAATTTATAACCAGCATAGAAGAAAGCGAGAAGGAGTGAGTTTATCTAGAGGAAGAGAGTGGTCATAAGGTGAAGCAGCAGTAGCAGCTAAGACTAAAGGATACACAAAAAATCTTAACCCTTCAGCACTGAAAGGAAATAATTCCACTTTACTCATCATACTCATCGAGCAGGATCTAAAGAGGAACTACAATCAGATATAATGTTGCAACCTTATGATTCTAGATACACCAGAGGTCTCAGCAAGGTGTGATTCTCTCATGACAATATTTCACATTTTCATCATTAATATAGCGCCCTTATGGTCTTTTTTTTTACGCAATAATTTATGTTTTCATATTGCGTAATGGTACAAGGCTAAGCGAACAGGAATGGTGCTACTAGGGAAGAGCACAGCTAGGGTGCGAGGTAACAGGGTACAAGGAAGGCCTGACCAACAGTCAGCAAGGCAGAAGCAAACTAACTTAATAATCAGGCACCTCCCATCAGTGGAGGTGTCCTGATTAGGGATGAGCGAGTATGCTCTGCGCTACTAGTTACTCGCACGAGTATCCCGGTACTCGGGATGCTCGGCGAGCACCGAGTACTGCCAAGATGCTCGGACTGCTCGCTAATAATTAGCAATCTGACACACATACACAGCTCCCTTCAATGCACACAGTGAGCTGGTACCACACAGGGAGCAGATTCATTGTTAGGATCCCTCTGGGGGCCACAGCAAGGTGTTATATGCTGTGGCAATTTAAAAAAGCCCCCCCTCCCGCCCTTTCCCAGAAATACTCGTTTCATAACCGGAAGTCTGTGGGCGGAGTCTGTCACTCATTGACTTACATTGGGCTCGGTGCTCTGGCCGAGTACACGAGTATCTTGAGATGCTCGGCCAGAGCACCGAGCACCCGAGCATTTTAGTGCTCGCTCATCACTAGCCCTGATATACCAGAGGAAGAGCAGCTATTAGTCAAAGGGAGTGTCAGGTTGGATCCTGACGGCCCCTAGAGTCACAGGGGAGGAGTGCACCGCTGATTGGTCACATAAATACAACCATTGTAATGTGCTCATGTGTGAGCCCAGTGGTCGGCTGACAGGAAGGGAACCCGGCGATGGCTCCGAGACACAGTTCACCTGGACGCCGGATGCCCGGTCAGCAGAGGAGCAGAGGATGTCGACCCGGGAGAGGTGAGCTGGGGAGCGGTGCCAGGGGACCTAACAGTACCCCCTCCCTCACGCCCCCTGCTCCAAAGGCGCGCTAAGAACCTTGACAGAATGCGTGGTGCATCAATGTTCTCCCGTGGCTCCCAGGTCCTCTCCTCAGGACTGAAGCCAACCCAGTCAATCAAGTAGAGGGTCTTGCCTCTACTCTTCTTCATGGCAAGGATGTCCCTGACCTCATAGACATTCTCGGAGCTGAGAGGCCATGGCATGGTGCCGGAGGATGGATGGAAATGATTAAGCACCACTGGTTTCAACAACGAGACTTGAAAGGAATTGGGGATGCGAAGTGAGGCAGGCAGTCTCAACTTGTAGGCAACGTTGTTGATGCGTCCAAGGACTTCGAAAGGACCGATATAACGTGGCCCTAACTTGTAGGACGGCACCTTCAGCCTGACGTATCTGGAAGAAAGCCACACATTATCACCCGGGAGATAAGACGGTTCATCTAAGCATCTCTTATCGGCATCTTTCTTGATCCTGCCGGAGGCCTGTGCAAGGGTGTCTCTGGTCTCACTCTAGATCTTGGTAAAGTCCACGGACAATGCATCGGTCCCCGGGTTTCTGGACGCTGAGGAGAACAGAAGAAGTAAACCAGGATGTTGCCCGAATACCACGACAAAGAGAGATTTAGCTGATGACTCACTAGAGTGATTGTTGTAAGCGAATTCCGCCCAAGGAAGGAGACTAGTCCAGTTATCGTGATGAGCATTGGCGAAGTGCCGGAGGTAGGTGGTGAGGACTTGGTTAAAGCGCTCCACCTGCCTGTTGGACTACAGATGATAAGCCGAGGAGAAGTCCATTGTGATGTCCATATGCTTGCACAGTGAACTGAACTTCCCTATCGGACACGATATGATGAGGAAATCCGTGGAGCCGGAAGATCTGTTCGATGAATATCTTGGCTAACTCAGGAGGGGATGGTAGACCGGGCAAAGGAACGAAATGTGCCATTTTAGAGAAGCGATCCACGACTACCCATATTACCGTACAGCCAGAGGAGCAGGGTAGATCCGTAATGAAATCCATAGCTAGCTGTTGTCAAGGAGCTGATGGGGCTGGGAGAGGCAGTAGATGTCCAGCCGATAACTCTCTGGACACCGTATTTCCAGCACAGGACGGACATGAAGCAACGAAGTCGTGGACGTCTTGACGGATAGAAGGCCAACAATAGTGACGAGAGATCAAAGAGAGAGACTTCTTAACTCCCACGTGACCGGCAATTCTCGACGAGTGTCCCCATGCCAGGACCGCCCTCTTCTGATGCTGTGCTACGAAGGTCTTCCCCGGCGGAAGTCCAACTACACGTAAGGGAGCCATGGTGATTATCTTGGTAGGTTCGACGATATGGAAGATCTTCTCTTCCACATCCGACTGCTGGAAGGACCTTGACAGAGCATCAGCCTTGACGTTTTTACTGCCAGGCCGGAAGTGCCGTTCAAAGTTGAAATGGGCAAAGAATAGGGACCACCGGAACTGCAGAGGTTTGAGCCTCTGGGCAGACTGGAGATAAGCCAGGTTCTTGTGGTCTGTGAAGATAATGAACAGATGAACGGCATCCTTGAGGAGGTGTCACCACTCCTCCAATGCCAATTTGATGGCCAGCAATTCACAATCCCCAATAGAGTAGTTGCGCTCCGATGAGGTAAATGCTTTGGAGAAAATCCTGCAGGTGACTAACCGACCTGAAGAGGATTTCTGGGAGAGGACAGCCCCTGCTTCTATGGAGGAGGCATCTACCTCTACAAAGAACTGTCTGTTTACCTCTGGTCAGTGCAAGGCAGGAGCCTCAGAGAAGGAGCGCTTTAAAGTAGAAAAGGCGTTCTCAGCCTCTGGGGTCCAGTCGCAGGCTTTTGCTCCCTTACAGATGAGAGCCGTGATGGGCTTGATCAAGGATGAGAAATGGGGAATGAATGGCCTGTAATAATTTGCAAAACCAAGGAACCACTGAATAGCCTTAGTCCCCACAGGACGGGGCCACTTCAGCACGGCTGAGAGCTTCTCAGGATCCATCCGTAATCTGGAGTCAGAGATGATGTATCCGAGAAAGGGAAAAGAGGTCTGCTCAAAGACACATTTCTCCATCTTGCAAACAACCGATTCCTCCTCAGTCGCAGGAGGACTTGCCGCACGTCCCGTCTATGAGAGGACAAATCCAGGGAGAAGATGAGTATATCGTCCAGATATACCACCATACACATGTACAACAGATCACGAAAGATGTCATTGACGAAGTCCTGAAACACGTTACAGAACCCATACAGCATAACCAAATACTCATAATGGCCGTCCCTGGTGTTGAAAGCCATCTTCCATTCGTGTCCGGCATGTATGCGAACCAGGTTGTATGCTCCTAGGAGGTCGAATTGTGTGAAGATGCGAGCCCCTTTGAGCCTGTCAAAGAGCTCTGGAATCAGCGGCAGGGGGTATTTGTTCTTGACGGTGATGGCATTCAAGCCTCTGTAATCTATGCAGGGTCGAAGGGGGCCCTCCTTCTTCACAAAAAAAAAACCCAGCGCCAGCAGGGGACATGGATTTTCGAATGAAGCCCCCAGCCAAGCTGTCCGTGATGTACTCAGACATGGCTTGCGACTCGGCTGGAGGCAACGGGTAGATTCGTCCCTTGGGTGGATGGGTGGAATAGTACCAGGAACCAGATCAATAGGGCAATCATACGGCCGATGAGGTGGGAGGACCTCTGCCTCCGTTTTGTTGAAGACATCAGCGTACTGCCAATAGGCAGTTGGTAAACCAGGAAGAACAGAAGCCGGTTTCCGGGGAACCGGGTGGCAGAACAGACTTCAGGCATCTCTCATGGCAGAGATTTTTTGTTAAATTTGTCTTTATTGAGTTTTTATAACAACTAGAATAAACATTGTCGCACAGAAAATGAATTTTAACATCCATATGTGTGGAGCGGGGGAGGTGTGGTATCACAGAATAGAATATGAAATATCACCTCCCCTGTACTCCAGTACAGCATCACCATAACTATAGTATGGAAAACACGAGAATTGGGCGTTCACAGCTATATTTGGGACTCTCCGTTCGGAAAGTCTATGGAGAAATTTCTTAGTCCCCTGTCAGAGGCGCAGGAGGAAGGTAAAAACGTACACAACCTATTGGCCGTCCAGGAGGGGGAGGGCAGTGAGGGAGGGGATAGGGATAGGAAGGATAGGGCTGGGTGAAAAGGGGGTCAGGATGAAAAATAGAATATAGAGAGTATGGATCACGTATCAGCTGGTCCGGAAGGTGAGTTGGGCAGAGAGAAGTTCCCAAAGTCTGGTAGGGTTCAAGAGAACAGCTCTCTAAAGTTAAGGGCATCCCTGAAGAGGATCCACTCAGACCAAACAAAAATGAACTGAGGCAGAGTCTGCACGAGCCCGGCCGATACCTCCTCAAGTCTACACAGAGATTCCATTTCAGTATACCATTCAAAAATTGAAGGCGGTGTCTGATCATTCCAGTGGCAGGGAATTACCGTCTGGGCCGCACAGAGGCAAAATCTAAGGTTGTCTTTCTTTTGGGCCCTCAGCGACCCAGGGAGCAAAGAGAGCAGGGCCATCTCAGGAGAGCCTTCTACTTGTCCGCCGGTGACCAAACCGTAATTCCGGAACACCTTTGACCAGAAGCCCCTGATCAGGGAGCAGCCCCACCAGACGTGTATCAGAGTTCCCTCCTCGGATTCACATCGCCAACAGAGGTTAGAGGTGGAAGGAAAATATCTATGCAACCTATTTGGAGTGAGGTACCACCGGTAACGTAGCTTGTAGCATTTTTCCAAAGCATCGCCTGAACCGGACGTCTTCTGAGCCATAAGGAAGCATCTCTCCCATTCGACAACCGAAATAGCCCTTCCCAAGTCCTTCTCCCAGGACAAACGGTAACTGTGAGTCTCGGTATTTATTGCTGCGGAAAGGACGCATATTAAGGCCTCGCGGAAAGGCAGCCGAATTGAGGAAGGACCTAAACTGAAGGTACTCCCACCATTTCAAATTTGAATCCATAGATGCATTTTGTAGAACATTGAATGAGGGTAGTTCACCATCCTGTAAAACCTGACCAACACGTGTGTCATTCCGAGCTGTCCACAGCAAGAGATTAGAGCTAGACATCCCTGGGGGAAAGGCCGGGTTACCAAACAGTGTGGTCAGGGAAATCGCCGACGGAATGTAAGTCTCTAAGGGCCACACGCCACGCCCTGAGCGTCTCCACATTAAGAAAAGTGAGATGTCTAGTGTGGCCTACGGCCTGTGGGGGAATCCACTGGAGGAAGTGCAGAGGTACGTCCAGACCCGTCTGTTCGATCTGAACCCACTGTTTGGCCATGGCCCTGAATTTCCAGTCCAAGAGTCTCACCAGGACCACAGAAAGACAGTATCTGCGGAGATCAGGGGGTTCCCACCCCTTTTCCCGCCTTTGAGGAGCTTTAGGAAACCCCAAAACTCATCCTAGGGTTTTAAGCCCCTTTTTATAAAAAAACCCAAAAGATCAAGGGGGCGGAGCATGTGGAAAAATGTGCTATGGGGAGTCAGATGGGTACGGTCTGGGAAAATATACAGGAATCTCGGTAATATATCCATCGTAATAAAGCGGGTTTTTCCCAGCCAGGAAAAACTTTAAAAGGTCTGTATGAACCCAGGAGGGCCCCCACTTTGTCTAGTAAGGCCCGTGGGTTTAGATGGAAGGCCCTAGTTGGGTTTGTCCCGGGAAAGGGACGCCCTAGAAAAAGTGGCCCTGTTTCCAACGAAAGGAAAAAAACCCTCATCAGGGGGGAAATCTCTGTAGGGGTTTAAAGGGAAAAATTCGTTGCCTCAGATTTGGTGCCTTTCTTTAAAAAAATTTCTGAGGCTTCCGAATGTCTCAAATTCCCCAGCAACACCGGGAATGTATGATCGGGGTTTTTGACATACAGGGGGACGTCGTCCGCGAATAGAGCTGCCTTTTGGTGGGGGTTCCCAACTATCAGCCCCCTTTGGGTATCAAAAGTTATCTCTAATGGGGTTTAGCCAAGTGCCTTTCCCTAAAAATAGTATAGAGCAGGGGGGAGAAACGGACACCC
>JARQOC010000001.1:333818153-333841346 GCA_033576535.1 Allobates femoralis | reverse complement strand
CACAAGGCAATTGTGTACGGACAATTGTGTACAAGGCAATTGTGTACGGACAATTGTGTACAAGGCAATTGTGTACGGACAATTGTGTACAGACAATTGTGTACAAGTGTGTACAAGGCAATTGTGTACGGACAATTGTGTACAAGGCAATTGTGTACGGACAATTGTGTACAAGGCAATTGTGTACGGACAATTGTGTACAAGGCAATTGTGTACGGACAATTGTGTACAAGGCAATTGTGTACAAGGCAATTGTGTACGGACAATTGTGTACAAGGCAATTGTGTACGGACAATTGTGTACAAGGCAATTGTGTACGGACAATTGTGTACAGACAATTGTGTACAAGTGTGTACAAGGCAATTGTGTACGGACAATTGTGTACAAGGCAATTGTGTACGGACAATTGTGTACAAGGCAATTGTGTACGGACAATTGTGTACAAGGCAATTGTGTACGGACAATTGTGTACAGACAATTGTGTACAAGTGTGTACAAGGCAATTGTGTACGGACAATTGTGTACAAGGCAATTTTGTACGGACAATTGTGTACAAGGCAATTGTGTACGGACAATTGTGTACAAGGCAATTGTGTACGGACAATTGTGTACGGACAATTGTGTACAAGGCAATTGTGTACGGACAATTGTGTACAAGGCAATTGTGTACGGACAATTGT
Source organism: Allobates femoralis (assembly GCA_033576535.1). Classification (NCBI taxonomy): domain Eukaryota; kingdom Metazoa; phylum Chordata; class Amphibia; order Anura; family Aromobatidae; genus Allobates; species Allobates femoralis. Next base: position 333,840,666 of record JARQOC010000001.1, on the reverse strand, counting down.
GTACGGACAATTGTGTACAGACAATTGTGTACAAGTGTGTACAAGGCAATTGTGTACGGACAATTGTGTACAACGCAATTGTGTACGGACAAGTGTGTACGGACGATTATTTACAGACAAGTATAGGGAAAACAAAAAATTAAACGTCCAAAAAAAGGAAATACTTTATTCATCATTGATTTTAACGTAAGATTGCTTATTGAATAACAGTTTCAAAGCTTCTTCTATTCTTATTCTACAAATATTGCTGGTCTTGTCTATCGTGCCTGCATGTTGCTGATCGCTCGTAGATACCGCAGCTTGTCTCCTTGATTGTGATAATCAGCCACTTTCACACGCAGTCGTTCAGCTAGCTGGACATACTTGCTTCGTGGATGCTCAACATTCAGTACCTCAGCATTCTGGGCTGTAAGTCTATGAATTGCCATGTCACTAATGAGTCCGTTGAACAGTTTCCACACGGTAGGATGAGCACAAAGAAAGAGTGCTTGTAAGGCGTTATGAAACCCCTCGCAGCAATTCGTGGTCTTGGGGGCAGAGGCCAAAGCGTCAGCATAATGATTCCAGACCTCTGGAGTAAACCTTGCGTTTCGAAAGCGTCCACCTACTCCTGGCCCCCTAACGTAGGTATGCTCAAAGTAGGAGAGGAGCTGATTGGTAGCATCATCATCAGGGAAGATTTGGGCTAGTTCGTCATACCTTGCACTTACTTCGGCTGGTGGGACAAACGCCAAGGAGGCCAAAGATTTTACCTTGAGATTGAACTCTCCATCCTCAGCCTCAAATTCAGCCTTTAGGCCCAGCTCATTGACCTTTCGAATAATGGACTGGCTCAGATGAAAGAAGCAGCCAGAAATCGCTGCAGCTGGAAACTCATCTTGGAAAGCTGACATTGCTGCCATCTCAAAGTCAAGAAGAATTTTCTGGGGATTTGCACCTGGCATCAACCCTTTGAGCGCCGTGATCATTCGACGATAGGTTGGACCAGTCTTGTTTGGCAGCAGGCAGTAGATCAGGGGAGGATAGGAGTTGCCGACTTTTGCATGGAGAGAATACAGCTGAAAGAACATGGTTGGCACCACCTTGAACGTTCCATCGCCAAACCATGTCTCTCCTCTTTCGAAATAAGGCAACAGTTCATTGCTACCAATGGCAAGAATCCTGTGGGGGTCATCTCTTGCAGAGTCATATAAAATGATGTCGCTGTATTCCTGGGGGATAGCAAAATTGATGCTTTGAGGAGGAGTCAGCATGGTGTTTGCTCGCTGCCTGACCCGACGTGTATTTTGCTCAACGTCACTTCGCTTGGGCATTCGAGACAACACGTCATCAGACCTGTCTCGAAGAACCTGTCAAACAATGCTTCTAGTAGATGCTTGAGAGCTGATTGCTTCTTGCCTCAGAGCAGCCATTGTAGCTCTGGCTTCAGCTTGAACTGGATCTGCAGAGTGACTGTGCTCAGTCGGCTGTTTAACAATCGCGGCTCCAGATGTGTGCATGCGTGCGGGACACTTGAATTTGTTGACTTGCCTGCACCGCCATTCTTTGATGCTGTCATCACGTGTCCTGTGCAGGATATACTCGTGTCCCCCAAGCCTAAGGACATCTTTGTCTTTTTCAGACTTGCTCATAGTAAAAGTCATGGTGAAAGTTGCAAGGGGTGAGTAATGAAACTGAAAGTAAGCGTCATTGTGAAAGTGGCCTGTACAAGTGGCCTGTACACAAATAATTGCCTTGTACACAATTGTCCGTACACAATTGCCTTGTACACAATTGTCCGTACACAATTGCCTTGTACACAATTGTCCGTACACAATTGCCTTGTACACAATTGTCCGTACACAATTGTCCGTACACAATTGCCTTGTACACAATTGTCCGTACACAATTGCCTTGTACACAATTGTCCGTACACAATTGCCTTGTACACAATTGTCCGTACACAATTGCCTTGTACACACTTGTACACAATTGTCTGTACACAATTGTCCGTACACAATTGCCTGGTACACAATTGTCCGTACACAATTGCCTTGTACACAATTGTCCGTACACAATTGCCTTGTACACAATTGTCCGTACACAATTGTCCGTACACAATTGCCTTGTACACAATTGTCCGTACACAATTGCCTTGTACACAATTGTCCGTACACAATTGCCTTGTACACAATTGTCCGTACACAATTGCCTTGTACACACTTGTACACAATTGTCTGTACACAATTGTCCGTACACAATTGTCCGTACACAATTGCCTTGTACACAATTGTCCGTACACAATTGCCTTGTACACAATTGTCCGTACACAATTGCCTTGTACACAATTGTCCGTACACAATTGCCTTGTACACACTTGTACACAATTGTCTGTACACAATTGTCCGTACACAATTGTCCGTACACAATTGCCTTGTACACAATTGTCCGTACACAATTGCCTTGTACACAATTGTCCGTACACAATTGCCTTGTACACAATTGTCCGTACACAATTGTCCGTACACAATTGCCTTGTACACAATTGTCCGTACACAATTGCCTTGTACACAATTGTCCGTACACAATTGCCTTGTACACAATTGTCCGTACACAATTGCCTTGTACACACTTGTACACAATTGTCTGTACACAATTGTCCGTACACAATTGTCCGTACACAATTGCCTTGTACACAATTGTCCGTACACAATTGCCTTGTACACAATTGTCCGTACACAATTGCCTTGTACACAATTGTCCGTACACAATTTCCTTGTACACAATTGTCCGTACACAATTGCCTTGTACACAATTGTCCGTACACAATTGTCCGTACACAATTGCCTTGTACACAATTGTCCGTACACAATTGCCTTGTACACAATTGCCTTGTACACAATTGCCCTGTACACAATTGTCCTTGTACACAATTGTCCTTGGACACAATTGGCCTGTACACAATTGTCTGTACACAATTGTCCGTACACAATTATCTTGTACACAATTGTCATGGAACCGCAGAATTGACATGTTCCTAGTCAGTCACGGGGTTCTCTCATGGAAACCTGAAGCTGCAATTGGCAATATTACTTTGTCAGATCATAGTCCTATTTTCCTTTGAGATCCCCGGTCTGGCTGGGAAACAGAGGTCGTGGAGATTAAATGGTAACCTGAGCGAAGCCACTTGTCTGGAGGGGTTCCATGACAATTGTGTACAAGATAATTGTGTACGGACAATTGTGTACAGACAATTGTGTACAATCATGGACCCCAGAAAGGAACGTGTAATTCCTACCCTTAGGGTTTAGGATCCTCCAAATATCGACTAGCCTAAGTTCATGAAGCAGTCTCTGGAGCGCCTTCACTCGCCTCCGAGGAACCGCTCCCCGACCAGAAGTGGAGTCAACAGGGAAGTCAAAGAAAAAGTTAAAGTCACCTCCGACAACAACCTGGCCCTCCGCAAAGTCTGCCAATTTTAGTAAGAGAGACCTACACACCCTGGTTTGCTCTCTGTTTGGGAGGTACCAATTCACTAGGGTTAGCACATTATCAGCCACCCTTATTTTACGAAAGATAAAATGACCCCCAACATCAACCACCTTCTCCAGTAGGGTATTTGGTAAATTCTTATGCAGAGCAATAGAAACACCCTTAGATCTAGAGTCGGGATTAGTGCTATGGATCCACTCCGAGAAATGCCTATCTCTAATGGACTGTACGTGATCCGTTTTAAAGTGTGTTTCTTGTAGGAACACCACCTGCGCCCCCTTCTTGTACATGTCTTAAAGGACATGGGCACTCTTCTGAGGTGTATTGAATCACTGTACATTCAGGGAACCTACCCTCAGGGAGCCCATGTCAATAAATTTGCAGCCTAAGCCTGACTCGTTGGCTGCCAAAAGAAAAGAAGAAAAGAAAAAGAGGGGGTGGGGGGGTTGCTCTCCGGGGACTCTCCAGAGGGGAAAAGAGAAGAAGGAAAAGCTAGGGTATAGGGGAAGAGGGGTCGGACTCCTGGATGACCAATCAAACTATATACACAGAGTATTCGTGGGGTATATTCTTAAACAGAAACATCTCACTCCCAAGCGGAGGATGGTATCCCCAGCAAGAAACATCCTTTCCACGCAGGGGGAAGAACACCAATAAGTAACAAAAAAGGGGCAAAACCCTGGAAAAAATTATTAAAAAGCAAACACAGATTAGAATAAAAAACGACTCGAAGAGTGTATACTCCCCGGCCAAAAGCCTTTGTAATGACATCTGATACATAACTAAAGTAGCAACCTAGCTTATAGGTTACCCTCAGCGGAGGGACCAAGGAACCATATCTTCTCATCAATACCGGGAGGACTATGGCAGAGGGGTACATTATGATAAACCTTCAGCTAGCCAGAACCGGGGGGAAAAACGGGAGTGGGGGGAAGAGGGGGAGGGGAGGGTGTGAGTTAGGGCAGTGAAGAGGACAAGGGGTTAGTAAAAAGTGGAAGAAAAGGGGGGGGGTAAAGGTAAAGGGAAGTCTGGCTGTATTCTAGAAAACCCATATAACAGTAATTAAAAAATATAATAAGAGTTTAATGAGTCCAATCCCCGGAAGCATATAAGTCAGCATTATCCCCTCCATATCAGAGGCGACCACAGAGATTCATGGACCTAAGACTAGTCAAAATCGAGTGCATGGATGGGTAGAAGGAGGAAAAAGAAAACATGGAGAAGGATACACCATAACCTCTCTCGCATTCAACCAAAGTCAGAACGGTCAGCTTCGCTGAATCTTCGTTTCCGGGACCTTCCACCTCCTCTGCCTTGCTTGCGTGGGGCCCTCTGGGTACGTGGGGGAAATGAGTGGGTACTTGGGGGAATGAGAAGAATCCGTCAGCAGAGGAGCTAGGCCAATCCGGAAACATGAGGCACGGATCTGGAATGTCTAGGGAAGTGAGGAACCCTTGAAGTTCCCTGGCATGGGACAGGGATATCAATTGATTGCCGCGTTGTATCTTCAAATAGAAAGGGTTTCCCCAGGAGTAAATTAACTGGTTCTGTCGCAGAAGTTCAAGAAGGGGTCAATTGCAGGCAACACCACAGCAGATAGATCTTGTCACAACGCCTTGCATTATTAAGGATCTCCTCCTTGATCTGGTATTTATGGAGGCGACACACCACATCCCTAGGTAACGCTCCGTCAGATGGGGGTGGGCCCAGGGCTCGGTGTGCCCTGTCGAACTCAATGACGGACTCCTCTGGCTTATGCCTAATAGAGTTGAAGAGGCCCTGAAGAGTCACCCTCAAGTCCTCTGGCGGGATAGACTCCGGGAGGCCTCGCACCCGTATGTTCTGGCGTCTTTCACAGTTTTCAAGGTCCTCCATAGAGTCCAGGAAATTGTCAAATTTGGACACCTGAGATGCCATTATATCTTCAAGTGACTTGACCCTCCTGGATAGACTTTCTATGGAAGAGTCGGTCTGGGAGACCCTATGAGATTTGTCCTGAAAATCCCCCCGTATAGCCGCGGTCTCAGTCTTTAGTGAGGTCTCCAATTTAGAAACAAAGTCCAATATCTCCTCCTTGGGCGGGATGTTGAGGATACAAGCTTTAAAAGAATCCCAGATATCACCACTTGGAGCTGAAATGTCATAATTGGCGTCTGGCTGACTGGAGTAGGTGCCTGTAGCTGAAGGATTGCGGCCCTGTCCACCTCTCAGGACACAGGGATCCTCCTGGGGGATTGTGCTGTTTCCCTTGGTGGAGGTTACATTAAGACCTGGTTCAGGGTATGTATGGGACAGCGCCCCTGCAGCCGGTGGCCACCCCAGGAATTGTCCATCCCTCTCCATGGGGTTGGTCTGAGCTTTATGTCCATAGGGGTGAAGGGGACCATCTGACCCCAGCATCTGATCTTTTCCCCCTGCAGCGCCGTCTTTCACGCAAACAATCTTAGAGGTGTAAGGGTGCCCTCCTCTCACCTCCCCCGCCAACCATTCCTCAGCTCCTTCCATGACGGGTGCCGCCAGCTCCTCACCGCCTCCGGCCCGTGCGGTCAGTGCCTCACCGTCTCTCCCAGCCACGGCGGGGAGATGTGCAGCCGCGTCCACGCCAGCTTGCTGGGGGAAGCGCAGTCCTCCGCCTGCCATATTCTCCGTGTGCACATGAGGAGAGGCGGGGTCTGCCATCTTAGGTGCAGCTGCGGCTCCTGGGGGCCTGCTGGAGCTTCTAAGGTACCGGGAGATACTTCCTTCCCGCGGGTCCAGGGTCTGGTGCCGGTAGCAGAGTGGATTCCCTTCTTTCTCGCCGACATAGGGCAACTTTTTGCCAGGTTGCAGGCCTTTGGGCCTTTTAACAGGCCAGGGAGCAGGAGCTCTGAGACTAGTGTCCTTCTCACCTCATGGCCAGGCCACGTTCCCCCTTGCTAGCATTTTTTGGCAAAAAATGGCAAAGTCCAAAAAACGCATAGCTGCACCGGAGGCTCAAAAAACAGCCTTAAAATAATGGATCTGTAATCGAAACCAGTGGAAAAAACTGATTGGCATGTGTGACCCTAGACATACAGAGGCACAATTTTTATGGTTTCTGGTGATGGCATTTTCCTTGTGGACAATTCTTTACTAGACAACTGAATTGGACTCACTTTACTTGAACACACAACCCTAGACAGTGATCCCTTGCAGGGGGAATGCAATCACGCCCCTTATCTCCCTTTCATGCATCAAACCAGGCAGCATCCTGTATTCTGGATTTCACAAACTATACACCCCACTGAAATCACTTCCCATCTCTAAGCCTGTCCCACACAAAATCTTCTTCAGCATCTGAGGTTCAGTCACTAACATGTTCCTTACTTGTGATCTTGCTGCTTTTCTGTTCACTTCAGCTTCCCTCACACAACACCAGGGGCTGGTCTCTTTCAGCCTTAGGATAAGCTTTCTTTCTCTTGTCTTGTAGTGATGGGTAGCTCCTGAATGAGCCGGCTCTAAGAGCCGGCTCTTTATAGTGAATCATATGAGTCGGCTCCTGGCAGGGAGCCAATTGAAATTTAAACGGCTCTTTGCCAGTTCACGTTCCACAGTCAGTCCCCTCTTGCCCCGCCCTTCCCGGCCCCTCCCTCCCGGCAGTAGTCACTCTGATCTTATCCAGGAGACTGAGAATGCATGCTCCTCCTGCTGCCGCACATAGCACTGACTCAGGGTGCCTTCACACTGGCGTTCCCCTCCGCAGCGTTCTGCGGAGGGGAATTGCCATGTGTGCGCAGCGGCCGCCAGCTCCTATCTTTAGAATGGGGACGCACGATGCTGCACATGACAGCGCATGACCGTGCGCACCCATTCACTCCCATATGTGATCTGTGCGCAGGCGGATGCCGCTGCGCACGCATGGCGATTCCCTTCCGCAGAACGCTGCGGAGGGGAACGCCAGTGTGAAGGCACCCTCACAGCCCCGCCCCCCTCCAATCTGTGACAAGCAAGCAGCAGTCAGGCAGTCAGGCACTTTATTAAAGGAACACTGACATCTGGATTTAGCCTGATTATAGTTATTTACAGCCAGCTTGTAAATCCTCGCTGAGCGAGGGAGAAACAGCGGATGTAAATGTGCGTCCCTTGTTCTCTCTCCCATTCACTTGAATGGAAGAGAACAAATGATCCAGCGATGCCTATGGGCAGGGCAGATAAGGATCTCCTCTGTAAATATACCATCGCTGGATTGAGCATCACTGGATCACAGGCTCGGGTGCTGCATCGACTGTGTAAATGCACCATTAGCTAGTGCAACTTGGAGTGGTTATGTTGTTTCTGGTATGTGAATAACCTCCCAGCAGCCCCTGTTACATGATAGCAGTGCCACTCTGAGGGACCAACTTCATGCACAAAACTAGTACTAGTGTTTTATGTCATAAATTGGCACATGTGTAGATTTTTACTAAAAGGTATACAATCATGGGTTAAAACATACCAGAATTTGGCTTCAAATTTAAAGCCAAAGGTAATAGGAAATGAAGAGCCGTTTTCGGAGCCAAAAGAGCCGACTCTTTTTGGTGAGCCGATCCAAAAGAGCCGGCTCACCAAAAAATCGCATTTTACCCATCACTATTGTCTTGCAGGCTCCAGACACCAAACTGAACTCAAATCTTCTCGGTGTCTCTCCTCAGTCTACAGACTGACAACTCCCCCTGCAGCTCATTCATACTTAACTCTTTTGATCCCTGCAATAGCCTATGCATAGATTCTCACCTTTAACCTACATTCAACTTACATCATACTATCTGTACAAAAACAGTTCTGCTACATCTATGCCTAACACTACACATTATTATACCTACAAACAGTTCAACATATCATTATAATAAAGTTTGCTCAATACACTCTATATAAGAAAATCACACAATACAGTAAAATTATTGATGTCTTCAGGGGGCACGGGACTGTATGTCCTCCCTCTTATATTTACACGAATCTGTAGAAAACGTCTTTTTGGGTAAACACCACATGGTCGGTGTGTCATATGAAAGCTGTATATTCAGTATAAAGAGTTGCATTGCCCTCTATCACCTTTTGTGTGTGTCCCTAATACATCTCTAGGCCTTTCATACTTCCTCTTCCCTCCACAATTTATAATGTAGTATGGTATTCATGATATATCTCTTCATCAATTAAGGTACCGTCACACAGGGAGATATCGCCGGCGATGTTGCTGGCGATCGTGGGAGCATGCATCCCTGACAACATCGCCGGGGAGATGTCAGACTGAGCAACTTACCGGCGATTTCGTTAGCTAGTTGCCGCGGCTATCGCTCGCTGGGTTGCCCGGCAACCCAGCGAGCGATAACTCGCAATGTTGGAGATAGGCGGAATCGCCCGTAATATTGCATGTTGCCACGTTACACAGGGCGATCAGGCATGATCGCCTGACCAACATCGCCAGGTTTCCCAACATTGTTGGGAAACCTGGCGATGTTACTCAGGCGATTTATCCCCTGATTATCGCCCTGTCACACGAGGCAACTCTCCGGTGATGTCGCCGCAACCTGGCCACGCCCCTCAGTTGCCGGCAACATCGCCGGCGATATCTCCCTGTGTGACGGTACCTTTACAGGGCATTGCAGGTTCCATGGTTATAACCACCCAAGTAGAGGTGACAAACATGTTAAAAAAGTAAAGTAATGCTTTGGAGATGCAAAAGAGATATATTACAGAAAGCATATTGTACTTTATTTGTTTTATCTATTAACCAATTTGACATTTAAAAACCTCTTAGCACTACCCCTGTTAAACTAACAAATGTTTTGTGTAGTGCAATAATAAAACACGATTTTTGGGTACAAACAAATAACTTAAAAAAAAAAGTTACAAATTGTTATGCTCCCTTGCCTTGTCCTAACTTAGGATCAGGCGGGGAGGTGACGGGGGGAGAGATGTGGGGGCATCTGGGAGCGGGAAGCGCAGGACAGAGCAGGAAAGCCGGCGTTGAAGTCTTCTCACCGCTGGCTTTCCCGCCAGTTATTTCAAATGATCAGCTGATGCAGATCAGCTGTTCATTTGAAGTAGCTACGGGACTTTCAAGGTTCATGTGAGTTCATGCAGCATGAGCTCATATGAACTTTCCCACAGCCACCCATTGCACAGCTCAGCTACATCTCTGATAGAGGTTCTCTACCACAGATGTAGCTGAGCTAAAGAAGAAAACTGGATTGGAGTACTTTGGACGGAAGACATTTTTTAATAAAGATGGAGTCTAAGTGTTGTTTTGTTATTTTTTCTAATAAAGAATTTTTTCTCTGTGTTGTTTTTTTTTTTTTTTTTTTTAAACTTTACTAGAAATTCATGGCGGTCAATTTTTTTAATAAGGCTGGGGGGGCGTGTCCAACTGCTGATGGAGCCGGACGCTTGTTAGCTGAGCTCCTCGTCCAGGCCTCTTGAAACGGCACTGCACCGGCCCCATCGCGCCTCTCTCAGCTCCACACAGAGGACTACAAGCGCGGACTCTCCCCTAACATGCCGTGGACGGCTTCACGGAGGCGGCAGCCAGAGAATAAGGTAACAGATTACTTTGACTCTGGCAGGCTGCGCACTTCCCCACTTAATATGGTGGTGGAGCTGGAGCGCCCGCCTCCTTCTTCCCCAGCACCACAGCGGTCTCCTTGTGGCATGGAGACTGCGGGAGGAGATGACACAGATAGAGCCCCAGTAACCCAGGGAGCAATCAAGGCTCTCCTTGCGGCGCAGAGGGTCTCCATAATAGAAGATATGAAGGGGCTCATAGGCACTCTGAGGGAAGATCTGGGGGCACTTGCTGACAGAACGGAACACTTAGAATCAAAGATGTCAGACTTTGCCTCTGCTCACAATAGCCTTGCTGACAGCCATGCTGGGTGGGATAGGGAAGTTGGGATGATCTCCTCCACCATGTGCCATCTGGAAGACCAACTTAGAAAAAACAACCTGAAGCTGCGGGGTCTAGCTGAGGATGGAGAAGAGACAGAGATGGCTAGGGCTTTTCTGCTGGCAGCCCTTCCGGAGACTCCCCAGGACCATCTGGACATAGAAAAAGCCTTCTGGATCCCCAAGCCGGCGAGGCTTCCCCCTGAGGTCCCGAGGGATGTACTAGTGTCCCTATTGAGAACTGGGATCAGGGACCGGCTCCTAAAACGTATGAGAAATGGCCCCCCTCTGCCTGAACCCTTTTCGGGGGTGCAGGAGTTCCCCGATCTCTCCCCGGGGACGCTGGCCCGCAGCAGGGATTTCGCCTCCAGTTGCAAAATCTTAAGGGATAACGGCATTTTTTACAGCTGGGGCTCTCCGGTGGCAGTTAACTTTAAGCACAAAGGAAAGAGACAATCGTTCTCCTCCCCTACCTTCCTGAGGAAGACCCTAAAATCGTGGGGTCTGATCCCTGTTGGCAGCCGCCCTTCACCTCGTCGGGACTCTAACAAGGATGGGGGAGATGCTCCTACTACACTTGAGGCTACATGAGGGTACAGACCTGAAGAATACTTTCCCAGTAGGTCTGGATGACCTGCTCTGTTCCACTTTACTGTTTTCTCTACTTATTGATTGTTCCTGACCCCTGTGGGACTGAGACCAGACCTGCCTGCTTATCCGGAACTTGCTGTGCCCGGACTGTGAGGTGTCGGACACCCGGATTCCCCGGGGTTTAGGAGAGTGGGGGATTTTTTCCCTCCCCCCCTGTTTTGACCCCGGTTTGTCCGGGGATTTGTTGAAGTTTACATAATTGTTTGTTGTATTTGTTTTAAGTTCACTACCTAGTGTCCTTCCTCCTTGTCAACCTTTTCATGCATTCCGTAGTCTCCTAATTTGTCCTCCGGTTCCCGTGGACCCTGTACTCATCTGGTTTCCCACCCTTCTCACCCCTACCCGCCCTACCCCCCTCCCTCAGCCCTCCCCTTTTCCTCCTTTCCAATTTTTCCTCACCCCATCCCCCCCCTCCTGCTTTTTTTTTTCTCACCCCTTTTTCTCTTTTTCTAATATTCAACCTTCTAGCTAGTCTCTGAGTCTTTACTTCTCTTTTTCTGCTCTCTATCCCCCTTGAACCCGCCTTTGGAGATTGGTCCGGCCTCCTCAATTGGAGACTACTCCTATTCTTGAAGGGGTGGTCATTATGAAGCTCAAATTGATGTCCCTCAATGTGAAGGGCCTTAACTCCCCGGCCAAGAGGTCTTTCTTATGGAGGGAGATTAAAACCTCAGCGGCGGAGGTGATATGTGTGCAGGAGACCCACTTACTTGCGGGGGACTCCCACAGACTCAGACACGCCTCTTTCCCTCATGTGTTCCATGCTTGTCACACGGAAAAGAAAGCTGGGGTGAGCATACTAGTAAAGAGTTCTGTTCAATTTAAATTGCTAGATAGCATTGTGGACTCAGCGGGAAGGTATTTAATTTTGAAATGCGAAATAGCGGGTGAGGCCTATACCTTGGCTAACGTCTATGCCCCAAACACAGGCCAACAAAAATTTGTGAGATCTGTCCTGAGCAGGCTTAGGGAGGTATCAGCAGGTAAATTGATAATTTGTGGAGATTTTAATGCAATAATGGAGAGCCGCCTGGACTCCTCCTCCCCCTCTGTTCGGGAAGGCAGGACCCTGGGACCCCTCTGCCGAGAGCACCATATTCACGATGTTTGGAGATACCAGCATGCGGAGGAGAGGGACTATTCCTTCTTCTCACATGTGCATGGGTCTTACTCTAGGATTGTTCTCTTCCTGGTGAATGACGCTGCCCTGGGGGCCTGTCGGTCCTCAGAGGTGGGGGTCATCACCTGGTCGGATCATGCGCCAATCACGCTGGAGGTTGAACTGGGATTGGGAGTTGGTGCTCCGCGACGCTGGCAGATCCTCAGGTGGTCAATGAGCTTGAAACCAAACTACAGGAATACTTCTCCATAAACGATGGTGGGGAGGTCGCGGATGACAAGCTGTGGTATGCCCACAAGGCGGTCATCCGAGGCCTCCTCCTTCAAAAAGCCTCTCAAGCAAAGAGACGCCGAGAGCGCCTGAGACAGGATTGGATTGAAGAAATAGGTCAATTTGAAACAATCCATAAAAAGAGTCCGTCCTCTTCTTTGCTGACTCGGATCTCGGAAATCCGATAAAAACTGAGAGCCCTCCTCCTCCAACAATATGAGAAATCGCTACGTAAGTTAAAAACGAAATTTTATGCAATGGGGGACAGAGCGGGGGCCCAGTTGGCTCAACGTTTAAAAAAAAGGGAAGCCAGAACTATGATCTCTTCCATGAAACAAAAAGACGGGAGGGTGGTCAGAGACCCAGCCGGGATAGTTGAGGTGTTCACTTCATATTATGAAAAGTTATACAATCTGAGGGAGGATGCAGAAACCCCTCAGCCTACACCTTCGGCGATCGAGGGTTTCCTCCGGAAACTGGATCTCCCCGCCCTCTCGTCAGACGATCTGCACACATTGAACAGCCCTCTCACTTCCTCTGAGATTGACAAGGTGATTATTTCATTGAAGTCCAACTCTGCTCCGGGCCCAGACGGGCTCGCGAACGAGTATTACAAGACATTTCGCCCGGTCCTCACGCCTTACTTGCTCCGCCTATTTTCCACTTGGCAATCGATGGGGTCTATCCCGGGCCAGGCCCTGGAGGCCACCATCACGACCATCCCCAAGTCGGGGAAGGCGGCGGACCGTCCCGAAAATTATCGTCCAATTTCCTTGTTGAATGTGGACTTAAAAGTCTATGCAAAGTTGTTGGCGGTCAGACTGTCGGCAGTGATCCCCTCCCTGGTCCACCCAGACCAGGTGGGGTTCGTGCTTCACAGGCAAGCTAGAGACGGGACTCGAAGAATGCTGAATTTGATGGAGGTGGGTGAGAGAAGAGGGGCCCCTTGTGTGTTCCTGTCCCTGGACGCGGAAAAAGCATTCGACAGGATACACTGGGGGTACCTGCGGGAAGTGCTCTGCACCTTTGGTTTTACGGGTCCCATCATGTCAGCAATTCTCGGACTATACTCCCACCCCTGTGCTAGAGTCTTCTCAGCGGGATTTTTGTCCCGAACTTTCCAGATATCCAACGGGACCAGACAGGGATGCCCCCACTCCCCCCTGATATTTGCCCTGTAGATGGAGCCCCTAGCGGTCTCCCTCAGAGCAGATCCCACAATTAAAGGGATTACAGTGGGGGACAGGACGCACGTGGTGGGCCTATACGCCGATGATTTCATCATCTCCGCCTCTGACCCAGCATCCTCGCTTCCAGGGATAGTGGAGTCACTTGACCTGTTTGCGCGGATCTCGTACTATAAATTGAACGCAAGTAAATCAATGATATTTCCGGTCCATGTGCCGGCAGGGTTGGCAGAGCGCCTCTCGTAATTGTACCCATTCAAATGGTGCCCTCAGGGCATCCAGTATCTGGGGATCTGCCTCTGCCCATCGGCGGAGATAGCTTCCCGGAATGCATCAAAATTGGTGGGGGACTTGCGGGGGGCGCTCGAGGCAATGTCTTGGATGACGAGAGATCAGGCCGTAAGGATGCTATGGTTGCCAAAAATTATCTATATGTTTAGATGCTTGCCAATTACATACCCTCTGAGGGACATTGCTCGCCTCCAGTCTGTGATCAACAACTTTGTCTGGGCCGAAAAACCCCACAGAGTCCAGAGGACAACCATGTATCTCCGCCTAGCCGGAAGAGGGATGGGAGTCCCAAACGTTAGCATGTACCTTAGGGCAATCATTCTGGAGTCGGCGAGAGATTGGTGGAGGGATGAGGTGGAATCCGGTGGGTGCAAATAGAATCTCAAATGTCCCCTGGGTGTTCACTGAGGCTTCTTCTTACGGCTGAGTCTCTGGGAGAAGTGGAAAGAGAGGGTCTCCTGCAGTCAATGTGCGCACTCCTAAAAGAGTGGGGAAATCTCACGAATACTTGGGCTAAACTCCCGATCTCTGAGATCCCCCTTTCCGCATTGCGGCTTCATATTCCCTCTCTGAGCCTCACCCGGTGGAGGGAGCACAATATAGAAAAACTAAGCGACCTCTTTAATCAAAATGACTTGATGACTTTTCCAGAATTTGTGTAGATTCAACCGACCCTGGAACACACGTTCCTACAGTTTTTCCAGATATCGCATTTCCTCCGCTCGAAACTGAGCAAACATGATTTGCTCCCCCAGAGACCGTCCCCCCTGATGCTCTTTGTCTCCAGGGAGTCAGATAGACCTAAAGGCCTGTCACTCCTGTACAGAGGCTTGGTGGATGATTGCTCACCGGCTAAGACCACATGTATGGAACGCTGGGAGGTAGACTTGGGCTTTTCAACCACTCCTGAGGATTGGGAGGGAGCCGTGCAATGCACCATGCGGGCTACCAGCTGTATTAATCATGTGGAACTTTTGAAAAAAATCCACTTGCGCTGGTATACCCCCCCTCTAGACTGGCGAGCTTTGGTCTGGGTATCTCCCCCCTTTGTTGGAGACAATGTGGCAAAAAGGGAGATCTGGCCCACATGTGGTGGGGGTGTCCCAAAGTGGCCCCATTTTGGCTTACAGTGGCAGGCCTCCTAGATTCTCTCACAGCAATTAAAATCTCACTAACGCCACAATTTACGGTCCTCCACATTGGAATTGAGGACTTCCCTCCGGTGCCCCGTCATCTCCTCACATATGTACTAACGGCGGCCAGAATAAGCATAGCTGCAAAATGGAAGTATGACTCCCCTCCCACCATGGCAGACCTGGTGGAGAGATTGAATTCCATGTTCTGCCATGAGTATTATCTGGCTCAGGACTTGGCATCTAGACGTTATGTAGCGGAGGCCTGGGACTTGTGGGCAACTCACCCCTCAGCTCTTCAGATTCCGTGCTGAGTTGGCCGGTCCGTCTCGGCTGGCGTTTGAGGCCCTGCTCTCTTCCTTCTCTTTACTTGCTTCTTTTTCTGCTTCTGCTGTAGTCTCTCACCTACCTTGGTTGCTTCCTTCCTTGCCCTCCCCCTCATACCGTTGCCCTTAATCTTTTGCCCTATCCCCCTCCCTCCCTCCCAACCCTTATCCCCCACTTAGCCCTAAGCTCCCTTTCCAGAGGTTTCACAGATTTTACTGCCCCCTCCTTTTTTCCACTCCCCGTACCTTCCTCCCCTCCCCTCTTTCCCCCCTTCCTCTCCCTTAATATTTTGATTATCTTGGGGGCGACCCTGCCCATTGGCTCCCCCGTCTCCTCTTAATTGATATTGCGAGTACCTGAAAAAGACAGTTATGAGACAGGCACCAAAGACATTTACTACGCTGCATAGATCGTGACCCACTCAATTCCGGTGGAGGACAATGGTGGTGTCCCCATTCCATACTGAGTATTGTCATGTGTGATTTTACATGTAATTTATGGCTCTCTTCTTTTCGCCTTTATTGTTTGTTACTATCTTAATATCCAATAAAAAGTTATTGAAGTCAAATTTTTTAATAAGGAAGGAGTCTCTAAGTGTATTTTTTGTTTTATTTCCAATAAAATATTTTTTTGTCTGTGTCTAATATTGGCGTGACCCCATGAATTTTGGGCTTAGGGCCAGCTGATAATACAAAGCTGGCCCTAACCCCTTTATTACCCAGTGAGCCACTTCACCAGGGTCCTGGATGAGCTGGATACAACGCCAGAAGATGGCACTTCTATGAACATGCCATTTTCTGGGGTGGCTGCGGGTTGCAATTCACAGCGGGGGGGAAGCAGAAAACTTGGGCCTCCCTGTGTTGCAGATTCCAGCCCCCAGCTGCCTAGTTGCACCTGGCTGGACATAGAAATGGCGGTGGCTGTGGGAAAGTTCATGTGAGGACATGTTGCATGAACCCACATGAACCTTGACAGCACCGCGGCTACTTCAAATGAACAGCTGATCTGCATCAGCTGATCATTTGAAATAACTGGCGGGAAAGCCAGCGGTGAGAAGACTTCACCGCCAGCTTTCCTGCTCTGTGCTGCGCTTCCCGCTCCCAGATGCCCCCTCATCCCTCCCTCCGCCACCTCCTCGCCTGATCCTAAGGTAGGACCGGGCTGGGGGAGCCGCTCCAGGGAGCGGGGAGGGGGCATCAAGATGCGGGGAGCACAGCACAGAGCAGAAAAGCCGGCGGTGAAGTCTTCTCACTGCCGGGTTCCCCGCCTGGGTCTCTCGCTCCCCACTCCCTGGTGCTGTGCTCCTCGCTCCCTGGAGCTGTTCCCCACGCCGGTCCTAAGTTAGAATAAGCTGTTTATATGTGTTCGACGGTGTTCGATGAACATTCGACGAACATCCGAAGAACACACACCCAATTCGACGAATCGAATCGTATTCGAACACTAGGGTGGTGGCTCATCTCTAGTAAAGACAAAAAAAACACAATTCTGGGAGAAATCCTTTATTACATTCAAAATAGAAAAAGACACCTTGTTATCCACTTTATTAGCTCCTAACAAGTTCCTGTCTGAGATAATTCTATAGTTACTGTAATTTAGCTCTGGAAGCTGTGGGGCGGTGTGCTGCGTCATGCGGCTGCCATTTTTGTATACCAAAGTGTCCAAAGATGGTGGGTGCGTGAGTAAATGCACATGTGTTGCACCTCAGAGTTCGGATACCACTATGTCATTATCTCCCTCGGAGGGTAGTGTCATACCTGAGAGCAACAGAGGGAATCCACACCTGGCAAAACCAAAGCACACAACACCTTTCTGCCTCCAGGCTTGAAGGGGGAGCTCTAAAACCCAGTTTCTGCACAGCTCACCTATAAATTCTGGTCTGGGGCAGAGTTAGTTCAGTACGGAGCAGTACTGAGGAAGACATCCTGTGGACTTGAACAGTGCTAAGCTTGTCCCAGAATAGCTAAGCCTAGCTGAGGGACCTAAGGCAGGGACCTGAGGAAGTCAAGGAGAGCCTGGGGAGCAGATCAGTGTCGAGCTCACCCCAGAGGAGTAAGAGCTAAGAAAGAAGTCAGAAGAAGTCAGAAGAAGAAAGAAAGAGCTAAGAAGGAGTCTGAGGCTGTGCAGGGCCTAACAACTCGGCAGCAAATACCGGAGGGTAGGGAATTCCAAGTTCCTTACCAAATGCCCGGAGGCAAAGCAGCGTTAAGTGCCCAGGAGTTGCCGCCCATGAACTGGGGCTAATGAAAGACTCGAGTTGTCTGTCTTACTAGCACACACAGGAGAGAGAGAGAGGGCCGCAGCTCAGCTTTAAGCAGCAGGGACCCACAGGAGAAAGCGTAGCAGGGAGGCCTCAGAACTTGCCGGGTGAGGAAAACCCCAAGTTACTTCCAGGTTACATGGACTCATAGAAACATCACCTGTGGTGGAACCGGTATTGCCAGTAAAGGATTTGAGGAACCAGCAAAACATGAGTCTGTCTGTTAATGCACACCCTCCATCTTGCAGCCGACACCTTGCATCATCCATTGCCCTGGGGAGCCGCTCCATCCCAGCTGCCTATCTATCATCCCCAGAGGTTCTGCAGCAGTGGTGGCCACTAATAGCCACAAACCATGAGTGGCATCACAAATAACTTTCCTTTTAAACCACCTTATTCACCAAAAACTCTTTAACACTGAACCCAGGGTCACGGAGCTGGATCTTGACCCCTGTGACTGCCCAGATACACCGCAGCCCAGTTCTGAGTACGCCATGGCCCTGGGGCACATCACATGTGCTACCACTTTCCCCTATGTGTGCTCTATCTGGCCCTTCTGTGTGCCCTCTCGGCCCCCCTATGCCCTCTCTGGTCCCAACCTTGTGTATGTCTCTGCCTCCTCTGTACATGCTCTCTGCCCCCCTTGTGGTTGCTCTCTGCACCCACTGTGCTGTCTCTACCACCTAACCTGTGGTCGCTTTCTGACCCCCCGTGGTGTCTCTCTGGTTCCCCTGTGGTCACTCTCTGCCCAACCTGTTGTCTCTCTGACCCCCTGTGGTCATTCTGTTCTCCACCTGTGCTGTCTCTCTATTCCTCTGTGGTTGTTCTCTACCCCCACCTGTGCTGTCTCTCTGCCCGTCCATGTGGTTTCTGTCTGGCCACCCTGTGCTATCTCTCTGCCCCCTCCTGTGTTGTTTCTCTGCCCCCTGTGGTTTCTCTCTGGTCCCCTCTGCTGTCGCTCTCTTCCGGCACCTGTGCAGTCTCTCTAGCCCCTACTGTGATTGCTCACTGCCCCAACTGCATTGTCTCTCTTCCCCCCTGTCATTGCTCTCTGCACCCACCTGTGCTGTCTCTCTACTCTCCTTGTGTGGTCTCTTTGGCCTCCCTGTGCTGTCTATCTTCCCTACCTGTGTTGTCTCTCTTACCTTCCTGTGCTATCTCTCTGCCCCCTGTGTTTTTTCTCTTCCCCCCTTGTTCTTTGACTCTGTCCCTCCCCCATGTGTTGTCCCTCTGCCCCCATGCTGTCTCTTAGGCCCCCTGTGCTGTCTCTTTGCCCCCCATGTGTGTTCTATGCCTCTCCCTGTGTTGTCTCTCTGCCCTCCCCTGTGGTCACTCTCTGAACCCCCTGTGTTGTCTCTCTTCTCACCATGGTGGATCTGTCTCCCAGCAGTGGTAACGTTTTGCAGTAGGCTGCAGAGGAGAGCATGGAGCTGGGACCAGGGATCGTGGACCGGACAGTGGGTGTAGCTGGGACCAGGATGTGGGAAGCGGCGTGCGTGGAGCATGGAGCAGGCTACAGTGGTGAGTGGGCTGCAGGGGTGAACAGGAAGCTGGGACAGGTGAGCGTGGAGAGGGAAAAGACCCGTGGGATGTCACGGTCATGCAATCAGTCTTTAGCCATGACTGTGACATCATTACAGGTCCTGTAACATCTCCATAGGGCCTATAAGATGTTTGTGGCAAGCATTGCTCTGCGGTGATGGATTAGTGTTTTTTTTTTTCAAGTGGTGCCGCTGGTGGCTGTCAACAGTATTGCTGGTGATCCCATACTGCCAGAGGATGCCATATTGTTACACCCATCACTTGTGTGTGCCAATTTGTCTGCCACCAACTCGTGGAATTCTGGAATCTCCAGACATCCTGATGGCGAAAGTGAGGACACCACAAGATAATTATTTTATTAGATTAGATTTGGGGGGAACAAGGGAGGAGCCTGGGTGTGGTACATTTGGATGGGGTTGCATAATGATTCGAAGGAGTACCCAGAGGTGAAGGGGTGGAAAAAACAATGGGATGGTGAGGGTCATGGGGGTTTGGATCATTAACATCAGGGATGGGTGGCATTTGGTGGAAAAGGGGAGACAAAGATGGAGTCGAGGAGTGGTAAACAGTGGAGCCAGATGTGGAAGAGGGGATGATGTGAGAAGCAGGGGACACAGCAGGAATCTGGCAACCAGAATCATATGCCTCTTGCAAGGCAGCCAGAGGAGGGTGGGTGGCAGGAGTAGGGTATGCAGCCATTAAATGGTATGTAGACAGAGGCAGGTAGGCGGCTGGAGGCTGGTATGTGGCTGCAGAAGGATGGTAAGTGACCGAAGGAGGGTAGGTGGTCGGAGGATGCCTGGAGGCAGGAGGCTGGCAACAGGAGGCTGCTGTTCTTTCTTAAGTCGGTACATCTGATGCACCTACAGTAGAGCATCCCAGCTGGCCTGCATTACAAACAGTTGATGATATGGCCAAAGATTGACCATCTGCCAGGCTATTGTTAAAAAAAATGGTGAGTGGGTTTATTTAAATCTAAGTACAGTTTCATTAGGTTAGTGTTTACAAGACTGAAGCCATAAGTAATTTCCACAAGAAGACTCCTGTCACCTTATGCTGCTGCCAAAGTCGCTGAAAAGCAGGTTGAGTGGCATCGGCAGCATCAGAGGGCTGGGATAGGGGAAAATCTGTGAGCCCTTCTTGTCCACTGCTACAAACCAAAAAGGATGGTGCTGCCAATGTGCTTGCATCACCTTGACTGTCTTTCGTCTCCAAGGTACCGCTGGTGGAATCATGTGGGACAGCCATAGAAGGAAGTTCAGATGATACTCTTGGTGGGGGATCCGATTGTAATGTTGTTATATCTTCTGCAGTGTGTTTGTTGTCTTCCCTGTTTGCATTTTCTGCCCAGTAACAGTGATGTAAGATAGAGGAGGAGCTGTGGCAGAAAAAGGGAGAGCTGGGAAAGGGAAGAGGATTGATTAAAGTATGGCTGCTCGACTGAGCAGTTCAGCATATCTATGTGTGCTTCTGGATTCATCGTCATCTGCACTACAACACTACAATTGGCGACGAGGAAGCGTTCATTCATCAGCTAAAGGTATTTCAGTGCCACAAGATCGTCAATGCTCACCATGGCCTGTCTACCTGCATTCCCAGCTTCTGATGTGCATCAGTCCCAAGCAAACCTAGCAGCATGTTGGGATAAATGGCTAAAGCGCTTTGAGATATTTCTGCAAGCCATGAACATAGCCGATGATACAAGAAAAAAAGCCATGTTATTACACTATGCAGGGGAGCAAGTCTATGATATCTTCACTACTCTGCCTAACACAGGGGAGGACAAGGACTATGAGCTCAGCAAAGCAGCATTGAGCAAATACTTCTCCCCACACAGAAATGCAGCATTTGAAATCTTCAAATTTAGACAATCAAAGCAATCAGCCACAGAAAGCATTGATGAATATCATGTCCGGCTACGGCACCTTGCAGCTTACTGTGAGTTTACAGACGTAGACAAAGAAATCCAAACGCAGATATTACAAGGATGTGTTTCTTCAAAGTTAAGAAGACAAGCACTCAGAGACCCTACTATGACCCTAGCAAAACTATTAGACACAGCACGTATAAATGATACTGCAGAGAAACAGGCAAAACTCATAGAGAGCAGTGAGCCAGAAGCACCATCTTCCATAGCAAAGCTTACACAGAAACCACAAGTACAGGCGGCAACTTGTTACAACTGCGGTGGGTCGTATCCTCACCAGAACGTTTGTCCAGCAAAGGGTACAACCTGCCATAATTGTGGAAAACGAAACCATTTTGCAAAAGTGTGCAGATCTACACCGCAGCAATCTGCTCGTCCCACAATACAGCCCAGGTCACAGAAGGTCCAAGCACTGCAGCTTAATGACGAGGCTCAAAACACTTACTTATTCTCAGTGACTGAGGAAGGATCTCGGGCTGTGCACATGATTAATAATCCAAAATGAGTCATAATCATAAATGGCAATCCAGTGGAAGCCCTGGTGGACACAGGAGCATCAGTCAACGTCATCAGTCATACAATCTATAATCAACTCCTGAATAGACCTGCTCTACAAAATACCAGCCTACAAATTTCTCCTTATGGTTCCACAGCTGCGTTGCCCCTGTGTGGCAAATTTCAGTCAGAACTCACAGCTGAAGGGAAATCCATCACGGACACTTTTTACGTAGTGGAGTGCTCTGCAGACACGCTTCTCAGCTGCAGCAGCGCAGTGTCTCTAGGCCTGGTGAACCTGGTCAACAGCGTTACAGGTTCTTCAGTCCCACATATTATGCAGAGGTACCCCTCTCTTTAAAGGCCTTGGTAAGCTAAAAGACGTTCAAAATAAAATTACATATTGATCAATCGATACAGCCCTCCATCCAACCCCACAGGCGCATTCCCCTTTTATGTCCGCAAAATTGGGGAGGAAGAATTGCAAGACCTGGGGGCATCTGATGTTTTGAACGGGTTTTAAGGCCCAACTCCCCCGGCTCACCAATCGTTTTTGCGCCTAAACCAAAACAGCCTGGAAAAATACGGCTTTGTGGGGGATTTTGCGGGATGCCAATCTAGCTATTCAAAGAGAAAGGCAAAGCCTACTATTGATGACATTCTCACAGATCTGAATGGGGGCAAAGGGGTTTTCCAAAAATTTATCTAAACTCCGGCTATCATCAACTTGAGTTGCATACCGACTTTTCCCCCGGGACATCACAACTTTTTGTACTCTATTTGGGCCCGCGAGGTTCAAGAAAGGGTTTAACTTGGGTTTTCTCATCAAACCGCAGAAAATTTTTTAAAATGTTTTTCATCAGGTTCTGTCCCGGAATAAACGGGAGTCCCCCCAACGCATGATTTACATTCTCATATACGGAACAAACCCCAAAAAGAACATGACAGCGCCTGGGGCAA
>JARQOC010000001.1:333786336-333810821 GCA_033576535.1 Allobates femoralis | reverse complement strand
AAAAGTATATTGAATTTTTTACAAATCTTATGATTATCAGGAATAGTTAGAGCTGTAGGGAAACGTCACTGATTGTAGAACTTTCTCAATTCAAAATTGTCTGAAGGTGGATTTCTCTGATGAATCTTCAGAAGGTTAACACCACAGCTGCTACAAACACTGCAGGAGACCTACTGGAGCCCATATGGATCCAAAATACACCCAGAAAACAGTTACATTTGGTGGTGGAAAGATCATGGTCTGAAGTTACATTCAGTATGGGGGTGTGCAAAACATTTGCAAGGTGAAAGGCAATATCAATAGCTTAAAATATCAAGAAGTATTAGCTACCTCTTACATTCCAAATCATAAAAGGGGTCAAATTCTGCAGCAGGATGGTGCTCCATCTCATACATTAATCTCTACAACAAAGTTCCTCCAGGCAAAAAAGATCAAGGTGCTCAAGGACTGGCCAGACCAGTCACCAGACATGAACATCATTGAGCATGTTTGGGGTAGGATTAAAGAGGAAGCTTGGAAGACAAAACCAAATAATCTAGATGAACTCTGGGAGGCATGTAAGACTGCATTCTTTGCTATTCCTGATGACTTCATTAATAAATTGTATGATTCATTGTTGAACCGCATGGATGCAGTCCTTCAAGCTCATGGAAGTCAGAGAAAATATTAAATATGACTCTAATAACACCACAACTTCAATCACCAATGTTATGCATCATATATTTTTATTTTAAGTTAATTATTTGTATGAATATCACATTACTTTCTCTGGGCAACAAAACTTTTGTCCTGCAATAATCTGACCATTCTGTGTTCATTAAATGATCAATATTTCAGCATTAATACCAATTTATTTTCTTAACCTAAACCACATTTGGGAGGGTTTCAGCTTTCAAAAGAGTAATTTATAAAACCAATGGATGAATTTAACGTCAGGTTATAAGCTTTTATTTATATAACATGGATAAGCGACATAACTTTTGTCAGGGACTGTATAAGCAGTGCGAGTCCAATATACACAGTCCCATATCCTCCATTTCTACTAAAATGTTTGTATGTTGATGTGTGGACCCTGCAGCAGCCATTGTACGTGCATGACAGTTGTGTGCTACACAACCTGACCAGGTGAAAAGTGATCATTGGCAGGCCCACAAGCGTCTGGGGTACTCAGATCTCGGACAGTTGGGTGCAAAGATGTCACGGGTGGTCGGTGCCATGCCTGTGCCCTTGGGGTGACAGTTAAAAGGGGGTATTTACAGGGATAAAAGTTTATGGATGAATGTTGTGATGCCACCTGTAGATCCGATGATGGTACCGGTGCTGCTGCAGACCTCTGGGTGGGGATGGATGGCAACAATGTGTTTTAGCTCCCTACAGGTAGAGCAGGGTCCCAAGGGGCATTGTAGTGTGATGATAAGAATAGGGCAGTGCAGTCTCTGCTGTGAGACTGCAATGTTACAGTTCACCAGGAAGTAAACACAGACACTTGCTTGCTCTGCATGGGTCTTTACTCCGGTAATCTGCAGTTTACAGGGTATACGGTTGTTACAGCAAGGGTAGTGGACCGAGTGATCCTGGCAGAAGGCAATATCTGTCCGAAGCTCCAGCTATGTCCCTTCTTTTCTCTTCCACTGTCCTACCACTGCACACTCATTTTTCCTCGTGCTGTCCTGCACGAATCACGCTTACTACCAGGCCTGCTGGGTGATATGAGATACCCTTCTTCTCTCTAAGGGGCTCAACCCGATTTGGTGCTTCTGGAGGTGACCGCGCGTATGTCGGGCGTATCGTGCTCCTATGAAGCTCTCGATCATACCGGTGTTTGCAGCTAAGGGATGGACCTCTGCACTGCTTCGGAGCCGGTACCCCGCTTTGGACTGGGCCAGGGTGTCAGTCACCCTCCGTCTACCCCTCTCTGTCTGGGTCACCAGGTTGAGGTGCCCTCTCTGTTACTTCTTCTTCTTCTCCTCTCTCTCCTGCTTCTCTGTTCTGCTGTTCTGCCTTCCCACTCTTTTTCCACTCACTATATACCCTAGCTTGCCTCCCACCGGGATCGGTTACCCTGGTAACGGGCTGTCCAATTGGCCCCCTGTCTCTAGGTGTATGTGTGTGGTGGGGAGCTACAGACTTCCATTACCCCCTACCAGGACAAGAATACTGCACCTTCTGTTTGGGGTGCAGTACCCTTTTGTAGCGCGCTGACCAGCGGGGCGCTACATCATTTATTTGTGTGACTCTCATTGAGATAAGACCCTATTGCGCTCTCTTTCCTTTTAGTTCAACAGATTGCCATTACTGTAATGTTGTCATGCTTATGTTAAGCTCTTCAATTAAGATTGTAGACATTTTTTTACTCACCCCCTTGTACCCCCTTGTCTCTAGTGGGACTTTTTGTTAAAATGCCTAGGAAGGGGTGGTTGAACATATGAGCATATTTTTGGTGCTGATGAAGATTTGCAGCTACTAAGTAAGCAGTGTGCGCCTCAGCACTCAGCAACGTCTTTTTGCACAACTAGCTTGGATTTGTTTTGAAATTATTTTTTTATTTCATTTATAAAATAAGACATCCTAAAAGACAACAAAGAATGTGTACATTATATGCAAACAATGCAGACCGCTCTGAGCATCTAAAAGAAAGCTTATCCGTTGCACCAGCAATTCTGTTCTGCTTTTCTGTCAATTAATGTCTAGAAATATAATTTAAAATCGTAAGTGATGCTAATTGCAGTGCAAGGATAATAGATTTATGCATTCTGTTCCACAATGAAAGCCTCAGACACCAAAGTGGATACTAACCTTTCTGATCCCAAAGTCTCTTCTTTCCCCTTGTCAATTGTTTCCTTTGTTAAGAAATCAAAAAGCATATTACAGTAACTACAGGGATCAAATACTTTTAAGTGGGAAGGGAACGGAAATGAAGAGCACATTTTTCTTTTTAAATCCATACACCTAAGAATAGTAAAGACACTGCTCTGGTTCAGGCACTGTATATACCAATGAAGGTTACTAAAGTACAGATATAAATACTATGCATCTCAATGAAATAGAATATGATCAAAAAGTTCATTTATTACAGTAATTCAATACATAAAGTGTTGATTGCTCTCACTGTGAGAAACAAGATACAAATCTTGTAGTTGTGATACCTTTTAATGGCTAACAAAAATAAAATAAATGATGTTATAAGGTGAGCTTTCGAGATGACTCAGGTCTCTTCATCAGGCATGGTATGACAAGATATTGAATGACACTCAAAATATATGCATGCACAACTAAAATGATTGGACATTTATTATTATTTAGAAGGTCCGTTGTGTCCTGTATGTAGCTGTCTGTCCACCTTACCAGCGGTTTAAGGACATTTTCCACCCACCCAGAGATTCTTTCAGTGAGTGTTCCCACCCCTGAGATGATGGGTCTCCCTGGGTTACCTGGTTTATGAATCTTGGGAAGCAGATAGAAAACTCCCATCCTTGGATCCTCAGGAATTAAGTCCAGAAAGTTTGTGGAATCCGTACCTAAACATTTGATGAGTTTTCTCAACTCCCTCGTGGGTCCTCGTGAGACCTCTTGACCTCGTGAGATCACTATTAAGCCTGCAGACAAAGGTGGGGCTATTGTTCTCCTGGATACAAAGGACTACGTCAAAGAAGCACACAGACAGCTGATGGATTTACAATACTACACCAAAGTGGACGAGGATCCAACTCCAAAATATATGAGGGAGTTGAGAAAACTCATCAAATGTTTAGGTACGGATTCCACGAACTTTCTGGACTTAATTCCTCGTCTAAACAATGTTGTTCAAAGACATGGAAATCTTGGACACCAGGTTTTCTTATAATGTAGTGTCCTAAAGACTTTATGACCACTGGGCCTGCCTGATTGAAGATCCTCTCCAAGACAGCTTTGTTTGTTTTGCCAAATGTCCAGTCTTTGTAATGTTAATTTAGTCAAATGTCCAATCATTTTAGTTGTGCATGCATATATTTTGAGTTTCATTCAATATCTTGTCATACCATGCCTGATGAAGAGACCTGAGTCGTCTCGAAAGCTCGCCTTATAACATCATTTATTTTATTTTTGTTGGCCATTAAAAGGTATCACAACTACAAGATTTGTATCTTGTTTCTCACAGTGAGAACAATCAACATTTTCTCAACTGGCAAACACGGTACCAAACCTTTTTCTTCTAATACATAAAGTGAAACACATATATATATATAGAGGGTTTTGGGTTTTGTATAGAATTTGATAATATATAGAGTCATTACAAACAGAGAGTAAGTACTTTCAAATGTTTATTTCTGTTAATGTTGATGATTATGGCATACAGCCAATGAAAACCCAAAGGTCATTATCTCAGAAAATTAAAGTAGGGAGGATGAAGGATCTGAGAGATAAAATATTACCTAAATAGGTACCAGAGACTCAACTTGTGTGGTTTTGAGAGTCACAGCCACTATAAAAGTATATGGTGGTTGCTGCAGTCCTCAGTGTGGTACATTAGAATAGGCAGGATGAAGGGTTAAAAATTGCGTTGCTGTATTCTACAAGGTATCAAAGGGAGAATTTAATATTGATTTACTAGTCAACGCATTTCAGGGCTCCCTGGCCTCTTTCTCAGGACAACTCAATATCATATTGTCATGTTTCAGGGTTTTTCAGGGAGCCTTAAAGCGAGTTGACTAATAAATAGTGATGAGTTAGTGTATTCGTCGCTATTCGCATGGATAGTACGGTATTCGCATTATACGATAGTTAGTTATAGTTTTTGTGTACTCGCCTCACTATATTCGGATTTCCCGCCCTGCAGTTTTGATCCCTCCTTTGCAGCCACTGATCATGCTGGGCTTCTTAACCAATCACAGTAATGTCGCAGACATCTTGTTTGTGGCATTACAGTGATTGGCTGGCCGCCCAGCATCATAGATGACTCATAGGGGCTATTTAAGCCCTGCCGCTGTCATTTTACCCGCATTGCATTCAGAGTCTAAGTTGGAGAAGAATAGGGAGAGATCGCTCAGCTGACAGGGAGAGTGTTAGGTCTCTTCAAAAGCCCTTTTGAGGGCTACCTCAAGTTTACCTCAGTGACAGTCTAGAATAGCAAGGGAGAGATTTTGGAGCAGGGAGAGTTGAAAGGATCCATTCATAGCTGCATCATACCACCAAACCAATAGCTCTTTTGAGAGCTGAAGAGACAGTAGAAATTTAGACTACATGAAGGCCGATTGACTGAAGCAAGGTCAGTGTCCGTAAGGTCAATTTAAAGTAGCAGTACTCCAAAAGTTGCTACTGCCTGCTACTAACCTTGCAGCAGTGCATTTAATCCGCTGGTGCTTGTGTCCACATTCTAAAAAGCTGATTTGCCCAATGCAAAACTGCAGTACTCCAAACGTTGCTACTGTGGGTCCCCTGCGGATACAGTCATCAAAGAGGTACTGCACCCCTGTTAAGGTGTAGTATACCACTCTCAGGTAAGAGGGGCATAGACCGGTGCCGGGACACCCAGATCACACACTAGGAACCATCGTAGTGGAGATGGGTGGAGAGGAAGTAGTTAGAAAGAGCACATGGGAGGAGTGAAGTTAGGAAGCACACACGTAGATGACATGGGACACGTGACAAAGGGTATAAATAGAGTGGGAAAGATCTAGAAAGGAGGAGAGACAGTTGAACAGTAGAGAGGAGAGTTGAGCTGCAGAGAGAGAAAAGCAGAGTAAAGCAGCTAGAGTCGAGTTGAAGGGAAGCTAGAGAAAGAAAGCCTGTCAAGGAAGGAAAAGAACTTGAGAGAAGTGTCCAGAGGATGGGAGCAGAGAAAGAGGACTAGGTGACTTCAGGAGGAAGAGAGGACCCCAGTGGTTTGGGCAGTGACCATTCTGTCGTGCCCCGGGCAGGAGTACTCAGAGCCAGGCCCTTCCATCATCTTGGGCTGCAGGGTGTCAAGTTGACGTGACACGGCTCCATGGTCCCAGACGTGGTAATAAAAGGGGAAAAAAATAAAGAAAAAGGGGGAAAATAGAGTTTTAATGAAATGTTTGTAACGCCACCCGTGATTTGTGGACAATGTGGACCACAGCTTTTCTTCAGGCGTCTGGGGATGCTGATGATGGCAGGCAGCCAGGATGGTGAGCCCTGCACAGGTAGGGCTTTATCTGCAGGGCAGGTGTCAGGATGCAATGTCAAGGCTATGCGCTCAGCCCCTACAGGCAGTTCCCACTGCCGGCTGGAAAAATCAGTGTGCGGCTCTGCAGGCAAGCTCCCATTGCTCACGTGTAAATCACAGTCTCACACACGTAGCTTTGAGCTTGACTAGGTACTTTACTCAACAGTTCAGCAGTAAATAGGGTACAACCAATTCACATTAGGTTCCAAACATCACCTTGCAGCTGTGACAGTTCAGTAACTACACTCCTTCTTGGTCCCTTTGCAGGCCTGATTCACTGTTCCGAGTGTTAGCTATCGGCCAGCGGTCACGGGTCCTCTCCAGGGGATCTCAGCTTGTCCCCTAACCCTACTTGATGGCCTTTCCTTCACTGCACCGCTGCTTAGGAGTTCCATTCATCTCCTTCTACAACTCGGCAGGAACTCAAACCTGTACCTCTTTTCGTCTCTCTCTTTGAGATGACTGGGTCCTCCTAACTTAGTGTTCGTAGATTTTAAGTCCAGTTCCTCCACCCCTTTCTCAGGTTTCTTTTCAACTCTCCACCCTCCACTTCGTCCTTCCTGCCTCCTTGCCTGACATGGAGTACTAGGTCTAGGGGTGGGAGTTGTGTCGGGTGTTTGTGTGAAGTGTAAACTCACCAGTCCCAGTTGCAGTACCTCTCTGTTGCGTCCAGTCCCCAAGGGCGCCACACTCCCCCTGAGCAAAGCTTAGCACGTCCGTGTGCTAGGACCCGGTACCCAGTGGCGTAACTAGAGTCTGATGGGCCCCGATGCAAAATTTAGGCCAGGGCCACCCCAGCATTGGTTAGTTGTATGGGCCTTATGTAACGTTTTAAATCCTATAAAGAATTATGAATCGACCCCCTTTATCCTTCATTATGTAATAATGTCCCTTATCCTGCTATATATGGTCCTCCTACTGGAATATAAGCCCTTATCCTGGAATACATGTCCCGTTCCTGGGTTATATGGTCCTCCTCCTCCCGCCACCATAGTCATCCAATTATTATAATGCATCCCCATATTCCTCCATTTATTACAATGTAACCCCATAGTCCTCTATGTAATATAATGCATTCAATTGTCCCCCATTCTTAAGGTAGTCCCCATAGTTATTCAATTATTATAATGCACCTCTTAATCCTCCATATAGTACAATGCACTTCCATAGTCCTCCATATAGTATAATGTACCCCCATAGTCCTCCATATAGTATAATGCACTCCCATTATTCTCCAAATAGTATAATGTACCCCCATAGTCCTCCATATAGTATAATCCAACCTATAGTCCTCCATATATTATAATGCACCCGCATAGTCCTCTATACAGTATAATGCACCCTCATAGTCCTCCATAAAGTATAATGCACCCCATAGTCCTCCATATAATATAATGCACCTCATAGCGTTAGCCTTCCCCCAGCCTCAACCAGCAACCTTTCTGCCCCACTATCACCAGCCTCCTGCAGCAGCCAACCTCCCCCCATCATCAGCATCCACCAGCAGCCTCCTTCTTCCCATAATCAGCCTCCACACGCAGCCTACTTCCCAGCATCACCAGCCTTAACCAGCAGCCTCCTTCCCCCACCACAAGCTTCCACCAACAGCCTCCTTCCCAGCATCAACAGCTTCCACCAGCAGCATGCTTCCTACCATCAGCAGCTTCTTTCCCCCATCACCAGTCTCCACCAGCAACCTCTTTCCCAGGATCAGCAGCCTCCACCAGCAGACTCCTTCCCAGCATAAGAAGTCTCCTCCAGCAGCCTCCTTCCCAGCATCAGAAGCCTCCACCAGAAGCCTCCTTCCCAGCATCAGCAACCTCCACCGGCAGCCTTCCCCAACCCCCCTCATATCTTCAGCTCTATGAGTAGCTCACCTGCTCTCCTCCTCCTGGTTTCAGTGTTCTATTCCGCGACTCTCTGCTGAGCCATCTGTTGCAGCGTAGGGAGATGTGACTCACCGAGGCCGGGGACTCGGTTTAGACAGGCTGTAGCTCCTTCCTCCTTGTCACGGGTGGGCCGCGCCTGCCGGTAGTGAGGCCCGGTTGAGTGCAGATCAAAAGTCGAAGACGTCTTGTAGGAACAGATTAAAGGGGTTAATTTATTCGTGACGCCACCTATGAGTAGTTCGGTAAGTCCTACCGACGCTGCGGAACCTCCGGGGGATGGATAGCAGCAAGATGGAACGCTCCCCACAGGCTGAGCGGTGATCCCTGGAGGCTGGAGCTGCTTAAGATGTTGTGCGGCAGCTGCGGTTACCTTGTGTGCGGACGGATGCCATCATAAGGAAGCACGGACACTGAAAGTCTCTGTAACGGGTCTTTACTGTAACCAGCAGGCAGTACATGGCATACAGTTAACGGGTAGTGGACCGGGTGGACTCAGCAGTGATAGGTGTCCCTCAGAGATCCGTAGTGTTCCTCCATTCTAGCTAAGTATTTGCCATTGTCGCCCAGGAATACCAGGTCGGGTACGGGGAGGCTGCTTCAATCCCTATCCAAGATGTACGTTATGAATGTTTTGGGGTGCCTTGGATCCCTCGGTGGGTACACCGCTGGTTAGACGACTGGAATTTGGCGGGTGGTGGGGTGCTCCTGTGAAGCTGCTCCTCCACGCTTCTGGTTCGCGTAGCAGAGGTGAACTGCTGCCAGCTTCGGTACCAGTGAACCGGCTGTGAGTTGGGCACGGGGGTCTTTTGGAACCCGTGGTTGGTGATGCCCGATCCCGGTTGTTCAGGCCTCAGGTGCTAACACCCGGCCGGTGACGGCCCAGGGGCTGCACAGCGGTGCAGAGCCCCTGCTCCTACTCCAAGTTCAAGTCTGTGTCTCTCTCTTGTCTAGACTAGACTACACTAAAGTCTGTACTTCTCCTAACCACTACCCTTGCACTCCACCCACCAGGACCTTGGATTGGCCCTCTATGTTAAGTGATGCATGCAGGGTTTGGATCTCTAAGTTAACCGGATAACTGCTGGGTCGGAGAATATTGCTGCTGCATTTATGGCTGCAATACCCTCCTGTGACGCACTCGTTGCGGGGCGCCACAGATGATCTCAGAGATGCTGCAGCATCTTGAAGCAGGGGCTGATTGGTGCTCGTCGAACCCTGGAATGCCGGCTCTGGTACTTCCAGAGTCAGACTGTAGACAGCTCCCTGTGAAGAGGTGTGTGCGCACCAGTGTGACCCCGAAGCCCCGCTCCTCTTTAAAGATGGCACGGGTCTAGCAGAGGGGGCGAGGAGTTTAAAAAAACAAAACTTTTTTCCAGAAATGGACGGCCCCATTGCAGTTGCGACCCCTGCGACCGGGGTAGTTACGCCACTGCCCGTACAGGTGACACACAAGCTTATTTTTCTTTTATGCTATAAACAATAACATTGTAACTTGGTACAAGTAGTTTGTGTCTTCCCGTAAAGGGAGGCGCAAGCTTATACGTTACTTCAACAAAAATACCACTATCACTATAAAAATAGAAAAACAGAAAAACAGTTCAAAGAGTCCAAAGAGTCCCACGATTGATGGTCTTCGGGAACCCATCACCAGAAAAACCCTTTTCATGCCCTGGGCGTGGCGACAGGGGCTACATTGACCGATTCTTTGGCCGCACCACTGGGTTTTTTGAGCGGTGCGGTCTCAGTATAGAGTGTCCATTCACAGTGTAATTTACCCACATTATAACTCTCAATAACTCCTACTATAAAATCAATGGGAGACACACCGAGGTGTGCTTAATCATTTACATCAAGTCTGGGTTATCCATTGTCCATAACCTCAAAAGTCTCTTTAATCAAAGGGGGAAATCAAACACACTCATACAGGGAAGCAATGGGGAAAAAAGGGAAAATGCTGAAATATTCATTCACACTTACAGTCTGTTGCCTGTCTGGTCACTCAAGGCTTCCACATCACACCACCAAACCCGGCGCGGGATCCAATGCTTCCCAGGCTGGCATTGTGTCTGCCGAATCAGGACTGAGGGGACAAGACAAGTCTATAGGGACCAGGGAGCTTTCTTCCTGCAGTGAGGTGGCTATCGTACCTGCTCCAGTATGGGACTCCATCTCTATCTCCTCGAGTTCCTGGGTCAGGAATACAGGGCGCAACACCATCCACCGCATGGTCACTTCTTCCTCAAGCAGCTGCCACCATTGATCCTCGATGGTCAGCCGAGCCTATTCTAGCTGATGGCCCAGTCCATCATTTTCCCCTCAGGGGAGACAAGAGCCACCTTTTGCAGTTGGTCGGCCTCTGGAGAACCATGGGGGTTCTCGTTCCACGCCCTGGACTCCACCATTCAATGCTCCTGGCCGACCTCTGGGGAACCAGGGGGGTCGCTACACTCCCTGCAGTTCTACATTGCCGGACTTTCATGGGTGCACTTTCGGCTCATGCTCCCTCTGCTCCTAGTGGCATTTTCCCTCGTTTTCCTCCCATGATGGGCATTGACGTTTTTTTCTTTGTCATCGGCCATCCCGCCCACGGGTGGAGTTTCAACATCCCTGGAGCTGTCCTTCCAATGGTAGCAGGATGGAAGGGGTGCGTGCAAGATTTCCTGCTTGGTGCTGGCCCGGGCCATGATGAAGGACCATGGCACGTCCCTCTGCCAGCACATCGCTTCAGTCCTTTTGGGCCCGTAAAACACAGTTCAATAAAGTCCTAGGCGCACAAGACCCAGTTTTACCGGATCAGTTATCCTTTTTGTGACGCCAAGGTGTGGCGCTCCGGGCATAGGAGCTCAGAGCCGGGCACTTCCATTGTCTAGGGCTGCAGGGTGTCATGGTGACGTGACCCGGCTCTGTGGTCCCAGGTGCAGCAATAAAAGGGGAAAAAAATGAAGAGGGAAAATAGAGTTTTTATGAAATGTTCGTGACGCCACGCGTGGTTTGTGGCAAAGGTGGACCACCACTGCCGTTCAGGCCTCTGGGTATGATGATGATGGCAGGCAGCAGGTATGGTAAGCCCTCCACGGATAGGGCTTTATCCCCAGGGCAGGTGTCAGGATGCAATATCAGGGCTATGCGCTTAGCCCCTACAGGCAGTGTGTGGCTCTGCAGGAAAGCTCCTGTCGCTGACGTATAAATCACAGTCTCACACACGTAGCTTTGAGCTTGACCGGGTATGTTACTCAACAGTTCAGCAATTAACAGGGTACAATCAGTTCACACTAAATTCCAATCACCACCTTGCAGCTGGGATGCTTCAGTAACTGCACTCCATCTCTGGTCCCTTCCAGGCCTCGTTCCCTGTTCCGAGTGCTAGCTATGGGCCAGCGGTCACGGGTCCTCTCCGGGGGATCTCAGCCTGTCCCCCTAAACCTTCTTGATGGCCTTTCCTTCGCTGCACGGGAGGGTAGGTTCCAGACATGGAGTCCATTCACCCCGCCGGTTATTCTGTGGTTGAGGCATACAGCTCCCGGCCACTTCGACAATGCTGGCACCCTGGCTTCGGCCTGGACCCTGGTGTTCCTGCTGCTCTGGACACACGCTGGACTCCTTCCTGCTCCCCTCGGTACTTGGCCTGGGACCCGGACAGGCCATCCGGTGGCACAGGCCACCGGGTCTGGTTTCTTCCACTCTAGTGTTACAGTTTCTTGGCTTGCCGGGTGTCTCTGCTTAAGAGTTCTGTTCTTTTCCCTCCACAACTCGCCAGGAAATCAAGCCTGTACCTCTCTTCATCTCTCTCTCTCTCTCTGAGCTGACTGGGTCCTCTTAACTTAGTGTTCCTGTGTTTTTAAGTCCAGTTCCTGCACCCCCTTCCCGGGTTTCTACTCAACTCTTCACCCTCCACTTCGTCCCTCCTGCTACCCCTTGCCTGACATGGAGTACTAGGTCTAGGGGTCGGGGGTTGTGTCGGGTGTTTGTGTGAAGTGCAAACTCACCAGTCCCAGCTGCAGTACCCCTCTGTGGTGTCTAGTCCGCAGGGGCGTCACAATTCCACCTGTGGGACTCATATCCATTGCCAAGCACAAGGCAGTGTAGGGACTAGGCTGAAGAAAAGGGGCACCGGGACCCCAGGACTAGTGGAGATGTCAGACAAGGCTCAGCTAGCAACCCAGATGCTATGGTACCTCCAAGGTGCCATGATCAACAACCACGCACATATGCTGAAAAGGTGGCAAAGCCAGGGTTAAGGGGAGATACTGCAGGTTTACCTCTAAGAAAAACCCACAACTACTGGCTCAGAGGTCTGTGTGACAAGGCACAAGGCAGGAGGGCAGTGTGAGACGACCGAGAAAGGAAAGAGAAGGGGTACCAGTTACGTGTCATCATCCTACCCGGAAGTAGCTGGATCTCTGCCTCCGAGAACCCAGTGCTTAGTGGGCTGTTGCACAGTGAATGTGAGTAAAAGACCTGTAGACTGCAACCCGCTGTGTCTGTGAACTTTCTTGAAGCGTTGTGAGCACCAGAAACATAACTACCAACTCACTCAGGTACTTTCTGCTACCCTGGGGGTTATCCCTACCCGTAGAGGGCTTAACAACACTGCTGCCTCCCTACCATCGGCCATCTATAGCCACAACCTGCGGGTGGCATCACGTAAAAACAACAAGTATCCCCAAGTCCGTTATCACTGTCCAAATGAACCCTCCTCGCCGTATGACCGTCCCTAAGAGAGAGAGACACCCGCAATGAACATTTAATGACATTGCTAGGGTCATGGAGCCAGTTCTTGGTATGCAAAACTGCATACTCCAAAAGTTCCTACTGCCTGCTACTAACCTCGCAGCAGTGCATTTAATCCGCTGGTGCTTGTGTCCACATTTTAAAAAGGCGGTTTGCCCAATGCAAAAGAGCAGTACTCCAAAAGTTGCTACTGCCTGCTACTAACCGTGCTGCAGTGCATTTAATCCTCTGGTGCTTGTGTCCACATTCTAAAAAGGTAGTTTACCCAATGCAAAACAGCAGTACTCCAAAGGTTGCTACTGCCTGCTTCTAACCTCACAGCAGTGCATTTAATCCGCTGGTGCTTCCATCCACATTTTAAAAAGGCGATTTGGTCAATGCAAAACTGCAGTACTCCAACAGTTGCTTTAGCCTGCTACTAACCTTGCAGAAGTGCATTTAATCCACTGATGCTTCTGTCCACAATTTTAAAAAGGCGGTTTGCCCAACGCAAAACAGCAGTGCCCAAAAAGTTGGTACTGCCTGCTACTAACCTCATAGCAGTGCATTTAATCCGCTGGTGCTTCTGTCCACATAACAAAATGTTGTTCTGCTCATCCTAAAGCAGCACTACTCCAAAATGTATTACTGTCTGCTATCAAGCACACACCAGGCCATGTCAGGCTGGGGTTCCACATAAGCCCTCAGTCCGTTTTTGGCTTCAGTTTTGTCATTTTTTTTTTCTAAGTCCAAAAACTGACAGAAAAACGCATTGGGTGTAATAAACACCCTGTGCGTTTTTCTCTGGAGCTCAAAACATTGCCCTGTCCGTTTTTGAGCCAAAAACGCAGTAAACAGCGTTTTTGGCATCAGTTAAAAAACGCATGCGTTTTCATGCGTTTTTTTTAACATGGGGCCCTATGGGAAACGCATGCGCAAACGCATGCCATATTTGGCACTTGCGTTTGCGCATGCGTTCGCGCATGCGTTTTTTTAATGAAAAGTCCAAAAACGTTCAGGAGTGCAGGAGACACAAAAAGCACCCTATAATAAACGGATTGGTGATGAAAAGGACTTCCAAAAACGGATTTCTATGTGTGACCCCAGCCTCACCCGCTATTTTTAAGATGACAGGCTGGCTTCTGGTGGCCATAGTACTCCTCTTAAAATAACGATTATTGCCCTCCACAAAGCAGTATAGTCTAAACATTTGCTACTGCCTACAACAAACTTTGCACCTTGCCAATTAAACTGCTGGTGCTTCTGTCCACATTACAAAAAGGCTGCTTTCCTAATGCAAAGCAGCAGTACTCCAAATGTTCCTACTGCTTGCTACCAAGCACAAACTAGGCCACATTACCCGCTGCTTTCGGGGTGACATTTAGGTAGGAATGTGCCACAAAAAGTTCACAAACAAATACAGTCCTATAGTGCTTGTAAAATCCTAAGCATTACTACTACCATGTAAGGCTGGGGTCACAGTAGCATTTTTCACATGCGTTTTTGGAGACCTGCGTTTTCAAAAACGCATGTAAAAAACGCACCCATAGGCCCCCATGTTAAAAAACGCATGCCCTAATAGCCAAAAAGCATGTGTGACTGTCCCATGCGTTTTTGGAGCATATCCAAAAACGCATGCGTTTTTTAATAAGGGGCCTTATGGAAAACGCATGCAAAAACGCATGCGTTTTCCATAGGAGCCCATGTTAAAAAAACGCATGCGTTTCCAAAAACGCATGCGTTTTTTTAACATGGGCTCCTATGGGAAACGCATGCGTTTTTGAATGGCACTAAAAGGTACTAATTGTACATGCGTTTTTGCATGCGTTTCCCATAGGAACCCATGTTATAAAAACGCATGCGTTTTCTACAAAAACGCATGCGTTTTTCAAAACGCTCAAAAAAATACTACAAGCACTATTTTTAGGTGCAGATTCAAAAACGCAGCCAAAAACGCAGGGAGCCATCACACACCTTACAAAACTCATGCTGATATGAAAAAAAGCATGAGTTTTGTTAAATCACTAAAAAAAACGCATGGCAACTGTGACCACAGCCTATGTGCAACTGCAGGTTGTGTGCAGGTGGCATCAGGGCCTGCTTTCTGGACACCATATTGGGAAGCAGGTAACATAGGGGAAGTGCCAGTGGTTTCGCAGTCATACACAGTTTTGTTTGTACGCATTCTAGCAACTGAATGGAGTACTGTGCATGCCAGGAGTATTTTCAGAATGCTAACAGGTATTTTGTTGAATTACACTTTTTATTCTGAGTGAATTGATGCCACTTTGGTGCAATCTGGGCATGATTTTTTGAAATGGGGTGACATTTCTTGTGGTGTGTTTATTGTGTGTTTTGTGATTTTACCTAGGCTTTGTGAGCACCATGCCTACACATGTTAGTCATCACTGTGATCCTGATTAACGTTGAAGCTCTGCTTTGGCGATACCAATATAGTGACAACATTCATTTGAATGTGGTTCAGTATTTCATTGACCATTTTAAAGATATAGTGGGCAAACATATGCCTGTTCAGCAAACCAAACGCAAACTTTACAAGTTTTCGTCATCTGTAGTTCACATTATTTTCAAAAGTTAACTTTTTTGTGGAATTTAAGTTGTGTTGTTGTCATTTTGAGGGATTCGATTAAAAACTGGGTATAAAACTAGACCTTCTTGAAGTTAATCAGAGTAAGGCTGTGGTCACAGTACCATTTTTCACATGCGTTTTTGGAGACCTGCGTTTTCAAAAACGCATGTAAAAAACGCACCCATAGGCCCCCATGTTAAAAAACGCATGCCCTAATAGTCAAAAAGCATATGTGAGGCTGTGGTCACAGTAATATTTTTCACATGCATTTTTGGAGACCTGCGTTTTCAAAAACGCATGTAAAAAACGCACCCATAGGCCCCCATGTTAAAAAACGCATGCCCTAATAGTCAAAAAGCATATGTGAGGCTGTGGTCACAGTAATATTTTTCACATGCATTTTTGGAGACCTGCGTTTTCAAAAACGCATGTAAAAAACGCACCCATAGGCCCCCATGTTAAAAAACGCATGCCCTAATAGCCAAAAAGCATGTGTGACTGTCCCATGCGTTTTTGGAGCATATCCAAAAACGCATGCGTTTTTTAATAAGGGGCCTTATGGAAAACGCATGCAAAAACGCATGTACAATTAGTGCCATTCAAAAACGCATGCGTTTCCCATAGGAGCCCATGTTAAAAAAACGCATGCGTTTCCGGAAACGCATGCGTTTTTTTAACATGGGCTCCTATGGGAAACGCATGCGTTTTTGAATGGCACTAAAAGGTACTAATTGTACATGCGTTTTTGCATGTGTTTCCCATAGGAACCTATGTTATAAAAACGCATGCGTTTTCTACAAAAACGCATGCGTTTTTCAAAACGCTCAAAAAAATACTACAAGCACTATTTTTAGGTGCAGATTCAAAAACGCAGCCAAAAACGCAGGGAGCCATCAGAGACCTTAAAAAACTCATGCTGACATGAAAAACGCATGTAAAAAAGCATGCGTTTTTAAAAGGCACTAAAAAAACTGTGACCACAGCCTAAGTCTGCCTGCATTTTTCATGGAGAGTCATTTGCACCTATCAGTGATGATTGATTGCCCCCCCATAACAGAAAACACGCTCTAACATGACACTAACAGCAGGGCAGGCCAGCATCTCCAAATTGTATAAGGAGAGGTCAGGCAAATTGTTCACATTGGACACACAATAGTTAAAGGAAAGTGAATAATTGTGAATGATGCAGGTAAGGTCACTTACATATCCTTTTAGCATCTTGTTTAGAGATGAGTGATGTTCGACTCAAATTGTTCGCCAATCTCAAATTCGAGTTGTTTTTGGTGGTGTTCGAGTCATTCGCCGGATTCAAACAATTTGGTTCAAATTCGGCAGTTCGAGAAGCTGTTCGATTTTGGTTCGAAAATGCGGCAGATGCGGTCAGAAAACCAAAATAAACAGCTGTTAAGTAAAATAAAGTGTTAAAAATAAAAAAAAGTATGATCACCTGTCCGGCGGTCCACCGATGGCTCCGACAAGGTCCTGTTGCTAATAGGACCTGTAGTGACGTCAGTTATCGCGGGAACTCCGGTCATATGACTGAAGTTCCCGCGATAACTGACGTCACCACAGGTCCTATCAGCAAGAGGACCTTGTCGGAAAAGTTAAAATAGACAGTTTCATATTTTGGACACTTTCTTTTACTTAAAGAAAGTGTCCAGAACATAAAAATGTTTATTTTAACCTTTCCGCAAGGTCCTCTTGCTGATAGGACCTGTGGTGATGTCAGTTATCGCTGGAGTCTACTCCTTGAGTTCAAACCGGATTCTCCCAGATTGCACCATAGAGCCCCATGTTATGGGGCGCCGGATTGCACCGGACCTGCGCTGTGGATTCCAGCCCCCAGCTGCCTAGCTGTACCTGGCTGGACATAGAAATCGCGCGGAGCCCCACGCATTTTTTTTTTTTTATTATTTCATGAAATTCATGAAATAATGAAAAATAAGGGCTTCCCGATATTTCTGTGTCCAGGCAGGTACAAATAGTCAGCTGGGGGTTGGGGGCAGCTTGTTGCCGCCTGCTGTATCCAGCTGGACGGCTCCTGTCCCTCCATACAGACCAGCCACTATGCTGTTGCTACACTTGCACTAAGAATTTAGGACGGAGTCACCTGCTGAGTATCCCATGAGGGTACTGGCCTGAGCGGATGCTCATGTGGGAACCAACCCACGTACTCTAACCACATCCACAAGATTCACTTGAGAAAGGCTCGCCTTGAGCCGAAACGTTGTGTAATACAACTTGTTCTTGTCAACCTTTATAATAAAGAACACAGTAAGATACCAAAAATCTCCTCATCTTTTTTGTGTGCCGGGGCTATATTTACAGACTCTGCAGCCTTTTTTCCCCAGAGCACCCAAACGGTGGTTGAGCTGTACTATATGTTCTCTAAATGCTGTATCCGACTGGCATACAAAAAGACGGCGAAGCCCACGTCAAAATTTCTCTGAATCCGGCTTCTCCCAGATTGTACCGGTCCGGTGCAATCCGGCACCCCATAACATGGGACTCTATTGTGCCAGATTGCTCCTGAGTGGGGCAATCCAGGAGAATCTGTTTTGAACTCCGGGTCATGTGACCGGAGTTCCACGATAACATGACGTCACCACAGGTCCTATCAGGAAGAGGACCTTGCCGGAAAGGTTAAAATAGACATTTTTATATTTTGGACATTTTCTTTTACTTAAAGAAAGTGTCCAAAACATAAAAATGTCTATTTTAACCTTTCCAGCAAGGTACTGTTGCTGATAGGACCTGTGGTGACGTCAGTTATCGCGGGAACTCCGGTCATGTGACCGGAGTTCCCGCGATAACTGACGTCACCACAGGTCCTATCAGCATCAGGACCTTGCCGGAGCCATCAGTGGACGACCAGAAAGGTGAGCATACATTTTTTTTATTTTTAACACTTTATTTTACTTAATTTCACTTCCGCAATGTATGTATATACATTGCGGAAGTGAAACAGCCCCACATAGCTGTTTATTTAGTGTTCCGGGGTGTTCAACGGTGTTCGTCGAGCATTCGACGAACATTTGTCGAACACCTCGCCAATTCGACAAATCGAATCGAACACGAAAACTAGGGTGGTGGCTCATCTCTAATCTTGTTCAACTTCTATCTCCTTGCCATTGTCACAGGCACTGATCGCCCTTACTGATGTGCTGGTTTATTGAAAATGGCCCAGTGTGTGCACCTTTCCCCCCACCTCAGTTGTAGCGTCTCTCCCCATTAATCCCTGCTTTTGAAAAGAGTCGCTACCACTGCCACGAGTGTTGTCAGAGGTGATGTTTTTAGCAAGTGATGTAGAACAGGACCTCTTGAAGGATTCCATTGTGCAACCCTTTTGTGACTTCAAAAGGAGAGAAGAAATTTTCTCCTTGTCGTGTCAGTCAAGAAAGGTGGCTAACCAGTATAAGTTGTTGGAGAAAATGTGTATCATGCGATGGTCTTAAAACAGACACTTAAACACAAACTGTGTCATGTGGCTCAACCTTCAAACAGGCAAAGGTTCTGTGTCACCAACTTGAAGAACAATACCTATCCTCTTCTCATGCTGCCTCTGAGCCCGTCGACAGGGTAGGGGCGTACTCGGATACAGGGACAGGAGGTTACTTCATTAGAGATCACGGCTGGTCGGTTCCCGGTTCCATGCCCTGGACCCTCAGTGGCGGGGTGGGGGTGATGATGATGGGGGTTTTGTTATATGACGGCACTTGTGGCCCTTGGCAATAGGGTTACCAGCTCTGCAGTCGGCCGCTGAGGTGATAGTAATGCAGCTTCGTTAGTACAGCTCCCCACAGGTGGAGCTTTACCTCTGGGCAGCGGGGTGGATGAGGGTAATAGTAGTAGCGGTTCTGTTGTGAATGCTGCAGGTGGCGGCGGTGTGAAGCAGGCACACACACACAATAGTCACTGTTTCGGTACTTTTTTACTAATGTTCTGTAACAGGCACGGTCCAGGAGGGTAACCAGGTTATTGGTGCAGTTTGGGACATCCACCTTGGAGAGTTGTGAGGCCTCCTCTGTTATTGTGTGCGGTAATTGGGGTAAGTTCTGCCTAGAGCTGAACCTGCCGCTCTTTCTCCTTCTCTCAGGATGCTACCCCACAACCGACAATGAGGAGCTTACTGTGGGGATCCCTATTCTCCTCTTGGGCCTCTGGTCCTATGCTTGGTCAGGTTTGGTGTCTCGCTTTCTTTACTTAAGAGGGACTAGATCCTCCTGGTCTGTCCGGGCTTTCTCTGCTACCACTAGATTAATAGCAACTTCGGACTCCGTTGCCTGGGTGGGCTAACGGGATCTCAGATCTGTTCCTTTCTTCTGTCTTCCTACCTCTTCCACTGGCCTCCATCCCTCTCTCTAGGCCGCTGCACAGCTGGGTCAGGTTTCCTGGTTCTGGGCCTGGCTTGGTCCCAGCAATTAGCTCCTTCCGGTCCTTCCTTCTGTACTGTCTAGCTGGATCTAACTAACTCCTCCCCTCAGACCTGGATCTTTATAGGGGATCTGGCTTAAGGACAGCCAGTGGGGCTCCCCCTCCAGGTCTGGGGTGGAAGGTGTTGTGTGCTGTGTGTGCCAAAGTGTACATCCCTCTCTGCATCGGTTGGTCCTGTGGCAATCCATCACAGGGGTGCCACACCTCACCTCCACCTCCTCCTCTCCAGCCCATGCAAGCTGGGGTTGCAAGTCCCCTCTGTAGCAGTTGGAGTCCACTTGATGAGGGCCCTACCAATTGTATAAAGGCATGTGCACAGAAATATATAAACAAGGGCCCTCCCTAATGTACAGATGAGATGACCTTCAGTGCCAGTAACCATATCTTTGCACATGCTGCACTATTCTTAAGGCAGTAGTTTCCACACCAAATGAATAGAGAAGGGCCCTCCCAAATTAATAGAGAGGGGTCATCCCAGACATTTGTTACAGGACCAGCTCTGGGCCCTCACCAAACTCAGGTTTGCAGGCCCTGTGAATAATTGATTTGAGGGCTGCAGAATTAAAGGGAGGAAAAGGAACTGGAGGAGGAAAGTAGGCAGAAACTGGCATATGAGTAGATGGAAATCATGATGAAGTTGGCCCGACTATTCTTGTCTTGGGTAGGATGTTTCAGGTCCCAGACTGTCACTCTATTCCATCCTCCACCAGGTTCACCCAGTGTACCATCAGAGGAATTTATCGTCTTTGACTGTCAACAATAACATTTTCATGTGTCTGTTGCTAAGAGCACCATCCTGGTTACAGCATTGCTGACAGCATGGCTTATATAGATTAACAAATGCTTCTGTAAAGCGGGGTCGGAACACCGGGTACACCGGTGGCGCACTGGCTGGCAAACTATTATCCTGGGGCAGCAACAGCCAAGAGATCATGGAAAGACTACGTTCCCATAAGCCTAAAGGGAAACATCTGCACAGCTGGCAATGTGAGCATGTAATGTTTTTGCCTGTTGAGAGGTGTTTGTGTATTTACACTTCCTTTCCAAGATCTGGAACAACAGCACGCTTCGCTGGGACAAAAAAGGTGGGACATGCTTCATGTTGGTTGCTGTCTCTGTGCAACTGCAGCTTGTGGTCAGGAGGTGGGAGTGCCTGCTTCATGGACAGCAGATTATGAAGGACCCTTCCCAAAGTATAAAGGAGGGCCCTCCCTAAAGTATAAAGGAGGGCCCTCCAAAATGAATAGAGGGCCTTCCCAAATGAATAGAGGAGGGCCTTCAGAAATGTATAAAGTAGGGCCCTCCATAATGTACAGGTGAGATGACCTTCAGTGCCAGCAACCATGGCTTTGCTTATGCTGTGTTATTCTTAAGGCAGTGGTTTCATTACCAAAAGAATAGAGGAGGGTCCTCCCAAACTTGTGTAACCAGACTCAGGTTTGCAGGCCCTGTGAACAATTGATTTGAGGGCTGCAGAATGACACGAAGGATGAGGAGGAGAGACAGTAACTGGCATACGAGTAGATGGAAACCATGATGGAAATTGGGCCGAGTACTCTTGACATGTGTAGGATGTGTGATGTGACGTCCCATGCTGTCACTCTGTCCCACCCTCCACCAAGTTAACTCAGTGTGCCATCACAGAAATGTTTCATCCTTCACTGTCCCAAACAACTGTCCAATGTCTGTTATGTTGACCTTCCTATTTATAGCATTGGTGACAGCACTGTTGATATTGTTTCACACATGCTTATTTAAGTTGTGGCCAGCACACCATCTAAAATAGTTGCAGCTAGTGATGGGTGCACAGTAAAATGCTCGGGTTCTCGATGGTCGGATTGAGCATATCGAAATGCTGGGGTGCTCGACCCGAGCAACGAGCCCAATGTAAACCTATGGGAAACTCGAGCATTTGTCCTGCAGCACCCCTGCAAATGTATCAGAACAGTGCTCAAAGGACAGGAGAACAGCATGGAGAAAACTCTTGTAAGCATTTCTGACTCCCAGGTCACTTCTGTGAACAATGTTGACTGAGTATTACGCCACTTTTACGGACTCACAATAAAACGTACAAAAACGAAACCAAAATGTATTTTCCTGGTGAAAATGTTAAGGGCTCATACTCACTTTCGAGACAATGTTGGTGTATTTTTTTTTTTTTATTACATTAAAGATTTTTTTTTTTAAATGGCGTGGGGTCCCCTGTAAATTTCAAGTCTAACAAAGGCTAAGCAGAGAGCTGGGGCCAATGTCAGAAGCTTGGGAAAGGGGTAATAGCCATGGAGCTTCGCAGGCTATTAATATCAGCCCCGAGATGAACATTTAGCCTTTACTGGCTATTAAAATGGGAGACCCACCAAAAAAAATGGCGTTGTGGGTCCCCCAATTGTAACAGCTAGCAAAGGCTAAACAGACACCTGGGGGCTAG
Source organism: Allobates femoralis (assembly GCA_033576535.1). Classification (NCBI taxonomy): domain Eukaryota; kingdom Metazoa; phylum Chordata; class Amphibia; order Anura; family Aromobatidae; genus Allobates; species Allobates femoralis. Next base: position 333,788,604 of record JARQOC010000001.1, on the reverse strand, counting down.
TATTAATAGCCTGGGATCGGACCAAGAATATTAGCCCCCTCTGAGGCTAAAACCAAGAGCCCTCAGCCATCCCAAAAATGGTGGATCCATGAAACATGCCAAATTTGGTACGCAGCCTGGTTCTGCCATACTGCCCTGTAGCAGTGGCAACGAGGTTATGGGGCTGGGGTTGATGTCCGCTTATTATGCCAGATGACATCAAGCCCAGGTTAGTAATAGATAGGTGTCTATAAGATGTCCCCATTACTAACCCCATAGTCAAAAAGTGAAATAAAACACAGACACCCAATATAAAGTATTTTATTTGAAATAAAGACAGTGTTCCTTTTTTGTTCTTAATTAAACCATACTTACCGTCTCACTGAGGGCTCTTGTTTTTAGCATTTGATGGGTCCAATAGTTTGATTCCTTCCCAGGCTATTAATACTAGCCCCCAAGTGCTGCTTAGCTGTTAAAATAGGGGGGACGCTACTCCATTTTTTTCGAGGGTCCCCCATTTAAATAGCCAGTAAAGGCTAAATATTCATCTGGGGGCTTATATTAATAGCCTGGGAAGCTCCATGGGTATTACCCCCTTCCCAGGTGTCTAACATCGGCCCCAGCTGTCTGCTTGGCCTTTGCTAGACATGAAATTTATAGGGTACCCAACACCATTTTTAAAAAAAAATCTTTAATGTAATAAAAAAAAACATACTGTATATACAGGCGGTCGGGACTATTCTTAGAGAGCTATCAGCTGGCTATGCTTTGTTGTTCCCATTATTAAACAGTTGGTCTCCTATACTGTTATTGCATATGCAGTGAGTGCCAGGGCTGCCAAAAATTGGGAAGCACTCCAATGCCCTTTGGAAGAGAAGCAGGAGGGCCTTATAAAATAATGTTCCCATTATTTGGAAGTGGGTCTCCCATAGTGTTGCCCTAAGCAGGGCTGCAAAAATTGGGAGGCACTCCAATGCCCCTTGGAAGAGACGTGTAGGAGGGCCTCATAAAAACAACGTTCCCATTACAAAGGAGTGGGTCTCCTATTCTTGTAATGCCCATGCACTAAGAATGGATTGACAAACATTTACCCCTGGGGGTATACATGAATATTCTTTTTTTTTTCTTACGGGCATCATAAACACTCCTTAAAAATATTATGTGGGTGTTGTGTTATTGGCCAACGGTCACCCTGGTGTTATGGTGGTGGAGGTTGAGGAGAAGGAGGAGGAATAGAGCAAATAGACAAAATCAGGAAGCTTGTACCCATGTGTGGGGGTGAAGAGGAGCATGGAATATACCTCCCCAAAATAGATACTGGCTGCTATTATGTGGTGATGTTGAGAAGTCTGTCCCATTCCAGCCTTTTTTCATTTTGATAAGAGTAAGCCTGTCAGCATTTTCAGTTGACAGGTGGGTGTGCTTATCAGTTATAATTCCCTTACAGCACTAAAACCCGCTCTGACAAAACGCTAGCGACAGGGCAGGCCACGACTTCCAAGGCATAGAGAGGCAGTTCATGTCAAATGTCCAGCTTGGATACCCAATAATTAAAAGGCACAGTGGAATCATGGTGGACTTTGGTATGGTTGGCAAGGTACTCCTTCAGCATTTTCCTAAACTTTGCACTCCTTGTGAGAGTATCCCACACCTCAGTGCCTGTGCCATGGGAGTGGATGAGAAAACTTACCCAGAACTTTGACAGTGTTCCCCTGCCTCTGCTAGATTGGAGTTGTGTCTCTCTCGCCTGAACTCCTTGGTTGTCCACCGAACTGTGACTTCTGCCGCCAGCGTTTTCAGATGAGAATTTTTTTAATAATTCCCCAACAAAGGTCTTCTGTTACTGCCCAATTTTTGTATACCTCTCCACCTCGGGAATAAGAGATATAAAGTTCTCCTGGTAGTGTGGGTCTAAAAGTGTAACCAACTAGTAATGACTGTCCCCCAAAATTTTGAAAATGCGAGGGTCATGGGAAAGGAAGCGTAACATAAGCTCAGCCATGCACGCCAGACTGGTAACAGGCAAGACTTCCATGTTCTGACCAAGAGGACAACTGACCATGCTCTCCTCCTCCTCCTCCTCCCTGTCCTCTGGCCATCCATGCTGAAAGATGTTATGACAGTTGTGCAGGTAGCACCTTCTATAGGGCATGAAACTAACTCCTTTTCTTCTTCCTCCTCCTCCTCATTGTTCCCCAATCCACATTGGGATGAGATAAGGCTGGGCTGTGTGTAATCACCGTGTATGGTTCTTTGCCCCATCTCATCGTGCTCTGTCTGCAATGCATC
>JARQOC010000001.1:333752367-333786236 GCA_033576535.1 Allobates femoralis | reverse complement strand
TCAGGATGCAATATCAGGGCTATGCGCTTAGCCCCTACAGGCAGTTCCCACTGCCGGCTGAAGAAATCAGTGTGTGGCTCTGCAGGAAAGCTCCTGTCGCTAACGTGTAAATCACAGTCTCACACACGTAGCTTTGAGCTTGACCGGGTACGTTACTCAACAGTTCAGCAATTAACAGTGTACAATCAGTTCACACTAGATTCCAAACACCACATTGCAGCTGGGATGCTTCAGTAACTGCACTCCATCTCTGGTCCCTTCCAGGCCTCGTTCACTGTTTCGAGTGCTAGCTATGGGCCAGCGGTCATGGGTCCTCTCCGGGGGATCTCAGCCTGTCCCCCTAAACCTTCTTGATGGCCTTTCCTTCGCTGCACGGGAGGGTAGGTTCCGGGCATGGAGTCCATTCACCCCGCCGGTTATTCTGTGGTTGAGGCATACAGCTCCCGGCCACTTCGACAATGCTGGCACCCTGGCTTCGGCCTGGACCCCTGGTGTTCCTGCTGCTCTGGACACACAGTGGACTCCTTCCTGCTCCCCTCGGTACTTGGCCTGGGACCCGGACAGGCCATCCGGTGGCACAGGCCACCGGGTCCGGTTTCTTCCACTCTAGTGTTACAGTTTCTTGGCTTGCCGGGTGTCTCTGCTTAAGAGTTCTGTTCTTTTCCCTCCACAACTCGCCAGGAAATCGAACCTGTACCTCTCTTCGTCTCTCTCTCTCTCTCTGAGCTGACTGTGTCCTTCTAACTTAGTGTTCCTGTGTTTTTAAGTCCAGTTCCTGCACCCCCTTCCCGGGTTTCTACTCAACTCTTCACCCTCCACTTTGGCCCTCCTGCTACCCCTTGCCTGACATGGAGTACTAGGTCTAGGGGTCGGGGGTTGTGTCGGGTGTTTGTGTGAAGTGTAAACTCACCAGTCCCAGCTGTAGTACCCCTCTGTGGTGTCTAGTCCGCAGGGGCGTCACAATTCCACCCGTGGGACTCATATCCATTGCTAAGCACAAGGCAGTGTAGGGACTAGGCTGAAGAAGAGGGGCACCGGGACCCCAGGACTAGTGGAGATGTCAGACAAGGCTCAGCTAGCAACCCAGATGCTGTGGTACCTCCAAGGTGCCACGATCAACAACCACGCACATATGCTGAAAAGGTGGCAAAGCCAGGGTTAAGGGGAGATACTGCAGGTTTACCTCTAAGAAAAACCCACAACTACTGGCTCAGAGGTCTGTGTGACAAGGCGCAAGGCAGGAGGGCAGTGTGAGACGACCGAGAAAGGAAAGAGAAGTGGTACCAGTTACGTGTCATCATCCTACCCGGAAGTAGCTGGATCTCTGCCTCTGAGAACCCAGTGCTTAGTGGGCTGTTGCACAGTGAATGTGAGTTAGGCTGGGGTCACAGTACCATTTTTCACATGCGTTTTTGGAGACCTGCGTTTTCAAAAACGCATGTAAAAAACGCACCCATAGGCCCCCATGTTAAAAAACGCATGCCCTAATAGCCAAAAAGCATGTGTGACTGTCCCATGCATTTTTGGAGCATATCCAAAAACGCATGCGTTTTTTAATAAGGGGCCTTATGGAAAACGCATGCAAAAACGCATGTACAATTAGTGCCATTCAAAAACGCATGCGTTTCCCATAGGAGCCCATGTTAAAAAAAACGCATGCGTTTCCGGAAACGCATGCGTTTTTTTAACATGGGCTCCTATGGGAAACGCATGCGTTTTTGAATGGCACTAAAAGTTACTAATTGTACATGCGTTTTTGCATGCGTTTCCCATAGGAACCCATGTTATAAAAACGCATGCGTTTTCTAGAAAAACGCATGCGTTTTTTAAAACGCACAAAAAAATACTACAAGCACTATTTTCAGGTGCAGATTCAAAAACGCACCCAAAAACGCAGGGAGCCATCACACACCTTACAAAAGTCATGCTGACATGAAAAAAAGCATGAGTTTTGTTAAATCAATAAAAAAAACGCATGGCAACTGTGACCACAGCCTTAAAGACCTGAAGACTGCAACCCGCTGTGTCTGTGAACTTTCTTGAAGCGTTGTGAGCACCAGAAACATAACTACCAACTCACTCAGGTACTTTCTGCTACCCTGGGGGTTATCCCTACCCGTAGAGGGCTTAACAACACTGCTGCCTCCCTACCATCGGTCCCCAGAGGAACTGTCGTGCAGTGGTGGCCATCTATAGCCACAACCTGCGGGTAGCATCACGTAAAAACAACAAGTATCCCCAAGTCCCGTTATCCCTGTCCAAATGAACCCTCCTCGCCGTATGACCGTCCCTAAGAGAGAGAGACACCCGCACTGAACTTTTAATGACATTGCTAGGGTCATGGAGGCAGTTCTTGGTATGCAAAACTGCATACTCCAAAAGTTCCTACTGCCTGCTACTAACCTCGCAGCAGTGCATTTAATCCGCTGGTGCTTGTGTCCACATTTTAAAAAGGCGGTTTGCCCAATGCAAAAGAGCAGTACTCCAAAAGTTGCTACTGCCTGCTACTAACCGTGCTGCAGTGCATTTAATCCTCTGGTGCTTGTGTCCACATTCTAAAAAAGTAGTTTTACCCAATGCAAAACAGCAGTACTCCAAAGGTTGCTACTGCCTGCTTCTAACCTCACAGCAGTGCATTTAATCCGCTGGTGCTTCCGTCCACATTTTAAAAAGGCGATTTGGTCAATGCAAAACTGCAGTACTCCAACAGTTGCTTTAGCCTGCTACTAACCTTGCAGCAGTGCATTTAATCCACTGATGCTTCTGTCCACAATTTTAAAAAGGCGGTTTGCCCAACGCAAAACAGCAGTGCCCAAAAAGTTGGTACTGCCTGCTACTAACCTCATAGCAGTGCATTTAATCTGCTGGTGCTTCTGTCCACATAACAAAAAGTTGTTCTGCTCATCCTAAAGCAGCACTACTCCAAAATGTATTAGGGTACCTTTACACACGGCTACATTTGTAGCTTGTCACCAGGTAACTTACTGGTTGCAGTGAAATCATGGATACATGATTCTATCTTTTTGCTGTGTACAAATGGAATCATGTATCCATGATTTCACTGCAACCAGTAAGTTACCTGGTGACAAGCTACAAATGTAGCCGTGTGTAAAGGTACCCTAACTCACTGCTACCAAGCACACACCAGGCCATGTTACCCGCTATTTTTAAGATGACAGGCTGGCTTCTGGTGGCCATAGTACTCCTCTTAAAATAACGATTATTGCCCTCCACAAAGCAGTATAGTCCAAACATTTGCTACTGCCTACAACAAACTTTGCACCTTGCCAATTAAACTGCTGGTGCTTCTGTCCACATTACAAAAAGGCTGCCTTCCCAATGCAAAGCAGCAGTACTCCAAATGTTCCTACTGCTTGCTACCAAGCACTAACTACGGCCACATTACCCACTGCTTTCGGGGTGACATTTAGGTAGGAATGTGCCACAATAAGTTCACAAATAAATACAGTCCTATAATGCTTGTAAAATCCTAAGCATTACTACTACCATGTAATGCTGTTTGGCAGAAACCATGCACTATTCAATGTTCCCCCTGTCAGGTCCGGGGGTCACATTTTGCTTGACACCACAAGTATCTATGAAATACGTCCACTGTCCAATGCTAAATGTTTGTTGTGTATGTGCAACTGCAGGTTGTGTGCAGGTGGCATCAGGGCCTGCTTCCTGGACACCATATTGGGAAGCAGGTAACATAGGGGAAGTGCCAGTGGTTTCGCAGTCATAGGCTGTGGTCACAGTTTTTTTAGTGCCTTTTAAAAACGCATGCTTTTTTACATGCGTTTTTCATGTCAGCATGAGTTTTTTAAGGTCTCTGATGGCTCCCTGCGTTTTTGGCTGCGTTTTTGAATCTGCACCTAAAAATAGTGCTTGTAGTATTTTTTTGAGCGTTTTGAAAAACGCATGCGTTTTTGTAGAAAACGCATGCGTTTTTATAACATGGGTTCCTATGGGAAACGCATGCAAAAACGCATGTACAATTAGTAACTTTCAGTGCCATTCAAAAACGCATGCGTTTCCCATAGGAGCCCATGTTAAAAAAACGCATGCGTTTCCGGAAACGCATGCGTTTTTTTAACATGGGCTCCTATGGGAAACGCATGCGTTTTTGAATGGCACTAATTGTACATGCGTTTTTGCATGCGTTTTCCATAAGGCCCCTTATTAAAAAACGCAGGCGTTTTTGGATATGCTCCAAAAATTCATGGGACTGTCACACATGCTTTTTGGCTAATAGGGCATGCGTTTTTTAACATGGGGGCCTATGGGTGCGTTTTTTACATGCGTTTTTGAAAACGCAGGTCTCCAAAAACGCATGTGAAAAATGGTACTGTGACCCCAGCCATAGGCTGGGGTCACAGTTGCATTTTTCACAAGTGTTTTTGGAGACCTGCGTTTTCAAAAACGCATGTAAAAAACGCACCCATAGGCCCCCATGTTAAAAAACGCATGCCCTAATAGCAAAAAAGCATGTGTGACTGTCCCATGCGTTTTTGGAGCATATCCAAAAACGCATGCGTTTTTGTAGAAAACGCATGCGTTTTTGTGTAGAAAACGCATGCGTTTTTATAACATGGGTTCCTATGGAAAACGCATGCAAAAACGCATGTACAGTTAGTACCTTTTAGTGCCATTCAAAAACGCATGCGTTTCCCATAGGAGCCCATGTTAAAAAAACGCATGCGTTTCCTGAAAAACGCATGCGTTTTTTAACATGGGCTCCTATGGGAAACGCATGCGTTTTTGAATGGCACTAAAAGGTACTAACTGTACATGCGTTTTTGCATGCGTTTTCCATAGGAACACATGTTATAAAAACGCATGCGTTTTCTACAAACACGCATGCGTTTTCTACAAAAACGCATGCGTTTTTGGATATGCTCCAAAAACGCATGGGACAGTCACACATGCTTTTTGGCTATTAGGACATGCGTTTTTAACATGGGGGCCTATGGGTGCGTTTTTTACATGCGTTTTTGAAAACGCAGGTCTCCAAAAATGCATGTGAAAAATGGTACTGTGACCCCAGCCTTACCTAGGCTTTGTGAGCACCATGCCTACACATGTTAGGCTGTGGTCACAGTTTTTTTAGTGCCTTTTAAAAACGCATGCTTTTTTACATGCGTTTTTCATGTCAGCATGAGTTTTTTAAGGTCTCTGATGGCTCCCTGCGTTTTTTGCTGCGTTTTTGAATCTGCATCTAAAAATAGTGCTTGTAGTATTTTTTTGAGCGTTTTGAAAAACGCATGCGTTTTTGTAGAAAACGCATGCGTTTTTATAACATGGGTTCCTATGGAAAACGCATGCAAAAACGCATGTACAGTTAGTACCTTTTAGTGCCATTCAAAAACGCATGCGTTTCCCATAGGAGCCCATGTTAAAAAAAAACGCATGCGTTTCCGGAAACGCATGCGTTTTTTTTAACATGGGCTCCTATGGGAAATGCATGCGTTTTTGAATGGCACTAAAAGGTACTAACTGTACATGCGTTTTTGCATGCGTTTTCCATAGGAACCCATGTTATAAAAACGCATGCGTTTTCTACAAAAAAGCATGCATTTTCTACAAAAACGCATGCGTTTTTGGATATGCTCCAAAAACGCATGGGACAGTCACACATGCTTTTTGGCTATTAGGGCATGCGTTTTTTAACATGGGGGCCTATGGGTGCGTTTTTTACATGCGTTTTTGAAAACGCAGGTCTCCAAAAATGCATGTGAAAAATGGTACTGTGACCACAGCCTTAGGCTGGGGTCACAGTACCATTTTTCACATGCATTTTTGGAGACCTGCGTTTTCAAAAATGCATGTAAAAAACGCACCCATAGGCCCCCATGTTAAAAAACGCATGCCCTAATAGCCAAAAAGCATGTGTGACTGTCCCATGCATTTTTGGAGCATATCCAAAAACGCATGCGTTTTTTAATAAGGGGCCTTATGGAAAACGCATGCAAAAACGCATGTACAATTAGTGCCATTCAAAAACGCATGCGTTTCCCATAGGAACCCATGTTATAAAAACGCATGCGTTTTCTACAAAAACGCATGCGTTTGCTACAAAAACGCATGCGTTTTTCAAAACGCTCAAAAAAATACTACAAGCACTATTTTTATGTGCAGATTCAAAAACGCAGCCAAAAACGCAGGGAGCCATCAGAGACCTTAAAAAACTCATGCTGACATGAAAAACGCATGTAAAAAAGCATGCGTTTTTAAAAGGCACTAAAAAAACTGTGACCACAGCCTAACGTTGAAGCTCTGCTTTGGCGATACCAATATAGTGACAACATTCATTTGAATGTGGTTCAGTATTTCATTGACCATTTTAAAGATATAGTGGGCAAACATATGCCTGTTCAACAAACCAAACGCAAACTTTACAAGTTTTCGTCATCTGTAGTTCACATTAGTCTCAAAAGTTAACTTTTTTGTGGAATTTAAGTTGTGTTGTTGTCATTTGGAGGGATTCGATTAAAAACTGGGTATAAAACTAGACCTTCTTGAAGTTAGGCTGTGGTCACAGTTGCCATGCGTTTTTTTTAGTGATTTAACAAAACTCATGCGTTTTTTCATGTCAGCATGAGATTTGTAAGGTGTGTGATGGCTCCCTGCGTTTTTGGCTGCGTTTTTGAATCTGCACCTAAAAATAGTGCTGCTTGTAGTATTTTTTTGAGCGTTTTGAAAAACGCATGCGTTTTTGTAGAAAACGCATGCGTTTTTATAACATGGGTTCCTATGGGAAACGCATGCAAAAACGCATGTACAATTAGTACCTTTTAGTGCCATTCAAAAACGCATGCGTTTCCCATAGGAGCCCATGTTAAAAAAACGCATGCGTTTTCTAAAACGCATGCGTTTTTATAACATGGGCTCCTATGGAAAACGCATGCGTTTTTGAATGGCACTAATTGTACATGCGTTTTTGCATGCGTTTCCCATAAGGCCCCATATTAAAAAACGCATGCGTTTTTGGAAATGCACCAAAATCGCATGGTACTGTCCCACATGCTTTTTTTGCTATTAGGGCATGCGTTTTTTAACATGGGGGCCTATGGGTGCGTTTTTTACATGCGTTTTTGAAAACGCAGGTCTCCAAAAACGCTTGTGAAAAATGCAACTGTGACCCAAGCCTAAGGGTAGGGTCACATTGAAAACATAAATTGCATTCACCGCATCCGGATCCGGATGCGGTGAACGCAATGCCGGGCACACACATTTTTTTTCAAAAATGTGTGGTGAATACCGCACTGCGGTCACCGGATGGCTCAGGATGTGTAATCCTGAGCCATCCGGTAACTGCAGAGTGTGCGGATCCCGGCTCAGCAAACCTAGTAAAGATTAAATAGCTGCCCTAAATGACTGTTAGAGGTCTGTAGGGGGGCTTAGACCCCCCTACAGACCGGCCGGCCACTTCCATAGTGTTCTTCAACAATGTCTCACTGTGCACGGGCGAGGAGCCCGTGCATGTCATCCAAAGTGCCCCCCCCCCCCGTATCACTATAGAGGGGTGCATACACCCCTCTATTACAATTATGCTTTAATTATGTCATATACAGCAATAAGTGTCCCAATCGTAATGTCAGAATATATTTACATGTGTTCTGAGGCATAGCGAAGGGAATTCCATGGGCGGGGCTGTGTGCAGTAGCCTCCGCCCGCTCCTTCTTGATGGCCGCCCCCTCTGGCCATAATCCAGTCTTGTTAGGGCGGGAACGTCGTTAAAGGGGCGTGGCTAACTAAGTGCCGCGGTTAGCCACGCCCCTTTAACGACGTTCCCGCCCTAACAAGACTGGATTATGGCCAGAGGGGACGGCCATCAAGAAGGAGCGGGCGGAGGCTACTGCACACAGCCCCGCCCATGGAATTCCCTTCGCTATGCCTCAGAACACATGTAAATATATTCTGACATTACGATTGGGACACTTATTGCTGTATATGACATAATTAAAGCATAATTGTAATAGAGGGGTGTATGCACCCCTCTATAGTGATACGGGGGGGGGGGGCACTTTGGATGACATGCACGGGCTCCTCGCCCGTGCACAGTGAGACATTGTTGAAGAACACTATGGAAGTGGCCGGCCGGTCTGTAGGGGGGTCTAAGCCCCCTACAGACCTCTAACAGTCATTTAGGGCAGCTATTTAATCTTTACTAGGTTTGCTGAGCCGGGATCCGCACACTCTGCAGTTACCGGATGGCTCAGGATTACACATCCTGAGCCATCCGGTGACCGCAGTGCGGTCCCGGCAAACGCTGCGAAAACTGCTGCCTGCATGATTTTAAACGCAGGCAGCAGTGCCGGATCCGGCCACCGGATGGCTTGTGAAGCCATCCGGTGTTTTGCATAGGCTTCCATCAGGAGCCTTTCCTGGTCCGGTTTTGAGCTTTTTTAAAGCTCAAAACCGGATCAGGATTTTAAACAAAAAACGCCAATGTGACCCTACCCATAGTCTGCCTGCATTTTTCATGGAGAGTCATTTGCACCTATCAGTGATGATTGATTGCCCCCCCATAACAGAAAACACGCTCTAATATGACACTAACAGCAGGGCAGGCCAGCACCTCCAAATTGTATAAGGAGAGGTCAGACAAATTATTCACCTTGGACACACAATAGTTAAAGGAAAGTGAATCATTGTGAATGATGCAGGTAAGGTCACTTAAATATCCTTTTAGCATCTTGTTTAGAGATGAGTGATGTTCGACTCAAATTGTTTGCCAATCTCAAATTCGAGTTTGTTTTTGGTGGTGTTCAAGTCATTCGCCGGATTCAAACAATTTGGTTCAAATTCGGCAGTTCGAGAAGCTGTTCGATTTTGGTTCGAAAATGCGGCAGATGCGGTCAGAAAACCAAAATAAACTGCTGTTAAATAAAATAAAGTGTTAAAAATAAAAAAAATGTATGATCACCTGTCCGGCGGTCCACCGATGGCTCCGACAAGGTCCTGTTGCTAATAGGACATGTGGTGACGTCAGTTATCGTGGGAATTCCGGTCATATGACTGAAGTTCCCGCGATAACTGACGTCACCACAGGTCCTATCAGCAAGAGGACCTTGCCGGAAAGGTTAAAATAGACATTTTCATATTTTGGACACTTTCTTTTACTTAAAGAAAGTGTCCAAAACATAAAAATGTTTATTATAACCTTTCCGGCAAGGTCCTCTTGCTGATAGGACCTGTGGTGACGTCAGTTATCGCGGGAGTCTACTCCTTGAGTTCAAACCGGATTCTCCCAGATTGCAATCCGGCACCATAGAGCCCTATGTTATGGGGCACCGGATTGCACCGGACCTGCGCTGTGGATTCCAGCCACCAGCTGCCTAGCTGTACCTGGCTGGACATAGAAATCGCGCGGATCCCCACGCATTTTTTTTTATTATTTCATGAAATTCTTGAAATAATGAAAAATAAGGGCTTCCCGATATTTCTGTGTCCAGGCAGGTACAAATAGTCAGCTGGGGGTTGGGGGCAGCCTGTTGCCGCCTGCTGTATCCGGCTGGACGGCTCCTGTCCCTCCATACAGACCAGCCACTATGCTGTTGCTACACTTGCACTAAGAATTTAGGACGGAGTCACCTGCTGAGTATCCCTGAGGGTACTGGCCTGAGCGGATGCTCATGTGGGAACCAACCGACGTACTCTAACCACATCCACAAGATTCACTTAAGAAAGGCTTGCCTTGAGCCGAAACGTTGTGTGATACAACTTGTTCTTGTCAACCTTTATAATAAAGAACACAGTAAGATATCAAAAATCTCCTCATCTTTTTTGTGTGCCGGGGCTATATTTATAGACTCTGCAGCATTTTTTCCCCAGAGCACCCAAATGGTGGTTGAGCTGTACTATATGCTCTCTAAATGCTGTATCCGGCTGGCATACAAAAAGACGGCGAAGCCCACGTCAAAATTTTTCTGAATCCGGCTTCTCACAGATTGTACCGGTCCGGTGCAATCCGGCACCCCATAACATGGGACTCTATGGTGCCGGATTGCTCCTGAGTGGGGCAATCCAGGAGAATCTATTTTGAACTCCGGGTCATGTGACCGGAGTTCCCACGATAACATGACGTCACCACAGGTCCTATCAGGAAGAGGACCTTGCCGGAAAGGTTAAAATAGACATTTTTATATTTTGGACATTTTCTTTTACTTAAAGAAAGTGTCCAAAACATAAAAATGTCTATTTTAACCTTTCCAGCAAGGTACTCTTGCTGATAGGACCTGTGGTGACGTCAGTTATCGCGGGAACTCCGGTCATGTGACCGGAGTTCCCGCGATAACTGACGTCACCACAGGTCCTATCAGCATCAGGACCTTGCCGGAGCCATCAGTGGACCACCAGAGAGGTGAGCATACATTTTTTTTATTTTTAACACTTTATTTTACTTAATTTCACTTCCGCAATGTATGTATATACATTGCGGAAGTGAAACAGCCCCACATAGCTGTTTATTTAGTGTTCCGGGGTGTTCGACGGTGTTCGTCGCGAAGTCGACGAACATTCGTCGAACACCCCGCCAATTTGATGAATCGAATAGAACACGAACACTAGGGTGGTGTCTCATCTCTAATCTTGTTCAACTTCTATCTCCGGAGTTCCCACGATAACTGACGTCACCACAGGTCCAATCAGCAACAGGATTTTGCCGTAGCCATCAGTGGACCGCGGACAGGTGAGCATACATTTTTTTTTTATTTTTAACACTTTATTTTACTTAATTTCACTTCCACAATGTATGTATATACATTGCGGAAGTGAAATAGCCCCACATAGCTGTTTATTTAGTGTTCCGGGGTGTTCAACGGTGTTCGTCGAGCATTCGACGAACATTCGTCGAACACCCCGCCAATTCGACAAATCGAATCAAACACGAACACTAGGGTGGTGGCTCATCTCTAATCTTGTTCAACTTCTACCTCCTTGCCATTGTCACAGGCACTGATCGCCCTTACTGATGTGCTGGTTTATTGAAAATGGCCCAGTGTGTGCACCTTTCCCCCCACCTCAGTTGTAGCGTCTCTCCCCATTAATCCCTGCTTTTGAAAAGAGTCGCTACCACTGCCACGAGTGTTGTCAGAGGTGATGTTTGTAGCAAGTGATATACAACAGGACCTCTTGAAGGATTCCATTGTGCAACCCTTTTGTGACTTCAATAGGAGAGAAGAAATGTTCTCCTTGTCGTGTCAGTCAAGAAAGGTGGCTAACCAGTATAGGTTGTTGGAGAAAATGTGTATCATGCGATGGTCTTATAACAGACACTTAAACACAAACTGTGTCATGTGGCTTAACCTTCAAACAGGCAAAGGTTCTGTGTCACCAACTTGAAGAACAATACCTATCCTCTTCTCATGCTGCCTCTGAGCCTGTCGACAGGGTAGGGGCGTACTCGGATACAGGGACAGGAGGTTACTTCATTAGAGATCACGGCTGGTCGGTTCCCGGTTCCATGCCCTGGACCCTCAGTGGCGGGGTGGGGGTGATGATGATGGGGGTTTTGTAATCTGACGGCACCTGTGGCACCTGGTAATAGGGTTACCAGCGCTGCAGTCGGCAGGTGATAGTAATGCAGCTTTGTTAGTACAGCTCCCCACAGGTGGAGCTTTACCTCTGGGCAGCGGGGTGGATGAGGGTAGTAGTAGTAGTGGTTCTGTTGTGAATGCTGCAGGTGGCGGCGGTGAAGCAGGCACACACGCACAATAGTCACTGTTTCGTTACCTTTTTACTAATGTTCTGTAACAGGCACGGTCCAGGAGGGTAACCAGGTTATTGATGCAGTTTGGGACATCCACCTTGGAGAGTTGTGAGGCCTCCTCTGTTATTGTGTGCGGTAATTGGGGTAAGTTCTGCCTAGAGCTGAACCTGCCGCTCTTTCTCCTTCTCTCAGGATGCTACCCCACAACCGACAATGAGGACCTTGCTGTGGGGATCCCTATTCTCCTCTTGGGCCTCTGGTCCTATGCTTGGTCAGGTTTGGTGTCTCGCTTTCTTTACTTAAGAGGGACTAGATCCTCCTGGTCTGTCCGGGCTTTCTCTGCTACCACTAGATTAATAGCAGCTTCGGACTCCGATGCCCAGGTGGGCTAACGGGATCTCAGATCTGTTCCCTTCTTCTGTCTTCCTACCTCTTCCACTGGCCTCCATCCCTCTCTCTAGGCCGCTGCACTGCTGGCTCAGGTTTCCTGGTTCTGGGCCTGGCTTGGTCCCAGCAATTAGCTCCTTCCAGTCCGTCCTTCTGTACTGTCTAGCTGGATCTAACTAACTCCTCCCCTCAGACCTGGATCTTTATAGGGGATCTGGCTTAAGGACAGCCAGTGGGGCTCCCCCTCCAGGTCTGGGGTGGAAGGTGTTGTGTGCTGTGTGTGCCAAAGTGTACATCCCTCTCTGCACCGGTTAGTCCTGTGGCAATCCCCCACAGGGGTGCCACACCTCACCTCCACCTCCTCCTCTCCAGCCCATGCAAGCTGGGGTTGCAAGTCCCCTCTGTAGCAGTTGGAGTCCACTTGATGAGGGCCCTCCCAACTGTATAAAGGCATGTGCACAGAAATATATAAAGAAGGGCCCTCCCTAATGTACAGATGAGATGACCTTCAGTGCCAGTAACCATATCTTTGCACATGCTGCACTATTCTTAAGGCAGTGGTTTCCACACCAAATAAATAGAGAAGGGCCCTCCCAAATAAATAGAGGGGGGTCATCCCAGACATTTGTTACAGGACCAGCTCTGGGCCCTCACCAAACTCAGGTTTGCAGGCCCTGTGAACAATTGATTTGAGGGCTGCAGAATTAAAGGGAGGTAAAGGAACTGGAGGAGGAGAGTAGGCAGAAACTGGCATATGAGTAGATGGAAATCATGATGAAGTTGGCCCGACTATTCTTGTCTTGGGTAGGATGTTTCAGGTCCCAGACTGTCACTCTATTCCATCCTCCACCAGGTTCACCCACTGTACCGTCAGAGGAATTTATCGTCTTTGACTGTCAACAATAACATTTTCATGTGTCTGTTGCTAAGAGCACCATCCTGGTTACAGCATTGCTGACAGCATGGCTGCTTATATAGTTTAACAAATGCTTCTGTAAAGCGGGGTCGGAACACCGGGTACACCGGTGGCGTACTGGCTGGCAAACTAGTATCCTGGGGCAGCAACATCCAAGAGATCATGGAAAGACTACGTTCCCATAAGCCTAAAGGGAAACATCTGCACAGCTGGCAATATGAGCGTGTAATGTTTTTGCCTGTTGTGGAGTCTTTGTGTATTTACACGTCCTTTCCAAGATCTGGAACAACAGCACGCTTCGCTGGGACAAAAAAGGTGGGACATGCTTCATGTTGGTTGCTGTCTCTGTGCAACTGCAGCTTGTGGTCAGGAGGTGGGAGCGCCTGCTTCATGGACAGCAGATTATGAAGGACCCTTCCCAAAGTATAAAGGAGGGCCCTCTCTAATGTATAAAGGAGGGCCCTCCAAAATGAATAGAGGGCCTTCCCAAATGAATAGAGGAGGGCCTTCAGAAATGTATAAAGGAGGGCCCTCCATAATGTACAGGTGAGATGACCTTCAGTGCCAGCAACCATGGCTTTGCTTATGCTGTGTTATTCTTAAGGCAGTGGTTTCATTACCAAAAGAATAGAGGAGGGCCCTCCCAAACTTGTGTAACCAGACTCAGGTTTGCAGGCCCTGTGAACAATTGATTTGAGGGCTGCAGAATGACACGAAGGATGAGGAGGAGAGACAGTAACTGGCATACGAGTAGATGGAAACCATGATGGAAATTGGGCCGAGTACTCTTGACATGTGTAGGATGTGTGATGTGATGTCTCATGCTGTCACTCTGTCCCACCCTCCACCATGTTAACTCAGTGTGCCATCACAGAAATGTTTCATCCTTCACTGTCCCAAACGACTGTCCCAATGTCTGTTATGTTGACCTTCCTATTTATAGCATTGGTGACAGCACTGTTGATATTGTTTCACACATGCTTATTTAAGTTGTGGCCAGCACACCGTCTAAAATAGTCGCAGCTAGTGATGGGCACACAGTAAAATGCTCGGGTTGTCGATGGTCGGATTGAGCATATCGAAATTCTGGGGTGCTCGACCCGAGCAACGAGCCCAATGTAAACATATGGGAAACTCGAGCATTTGTCCTGCAGCACCCCTGCAAATGTATAAGAACAGTGCTCATAGGACAGGAGAACAGCATGGAGAAAACTCTTGTAAGCATTTCTGACTCCCAGGTCACTTCTGTGAACAATGTTGACTGAGTATTACGCCACTTTTACGGACTCACAATAAAACGTACAAAAACTAAACCAAAATGTATTTTGCTGGTGAAAATGTTAAGGGCTCATACTCACTTGCGAGACAATGTTGGTGTATTTTTTTTTTTTATTACATTAAAGATTTATTTTTTTTAAATGGCGTAGGGTCCCCTGTAAATTTCAAGTCTAACAAAGGCTAAGCAGAGAGCTGGGGCCAATGGCAGAAGCTTGGGAAAGGGGTAATACCCATGGAGCTTCGCAGGCTATTAATATCAGCCCCGAGATGAACATTTAGCCTTTACTGGCTATTAAAATGGGAGACCCACCCAAAAAAATGGCGTTGTGGGTCCCCCCAATTGTAACAGCTAGCAAAGGCTAAACAGACACCTGGGGGCTAGTATTAATAGCCTGGGATGGGACCAAGAATATTAGCCCCCTCCGAGGCTAAAACCAAGAGCCCTCAGCCATCCCAAAAATGGTGGATCCATGAAACATGCCAAATCTGGTACGTAGCCTGGTTCTGCCATACTGCCCTGTAGCAGTGGCAACGAGGTTATGGGGCTGGGGTTGATGTCCGCTTATTATGCCAGATGACATCAAGCCCAGGTTAGTAATAGATAGGTGTCTATAAGATGTCCCCATTACTAACCCCATAGTCAAAAAATTAAAAAAAACACAGACACCCAATATAAAGTATTTTATTTGAAATAAAAACAGTGTTCCTTTTTTGTTCTTAATTAAACCATACTTACCGTCTCACTGAGGGCTCTTGTTTTTAGCATTTGATGGGTCCAATAGTTTGGTTCCTTCCCAGGCTATTAATACTAGCCCCCAAGTGCTGCTTAGCTGTTAAAATAGGGGGGACGCCACTCCATTTTTTTTGAGGGGTCCCCCATTTAAATAGCCAGTAAAGGCTAAGTATTCATCTGGGGGCTTATATTAATAGCCTGGGAAGCTCCATGGGTATTCTATGGGTATGGGTGTCTAACATCGGCCCCAGCTGTCTGCTTGGCCTTTGCTAGACATGAAATTTATAGAGTACCCAACACCATTTTTTAAAAAAATCTTTAATGTAATAAAAAAAAACATACTGTATATATAGGCGGTCGGTACTATTCTTAGAGAGCTATCAGCTGGCTATGCTTTGTTGTTTCTATTATTAAACAGTTGGTCTCCTATACTGTTATTGCATATGCAGTGAGTGCCAGGGCTGCCAAAAATTGGGAAGCACTCCAATGCCCTTTGGAAGAGAAGCAGGAGGGCCTTATAAAATAATGTTTCCATTATTAGGAAGTGGGTCTCCCATAGTGTTGCCCTAAGCAGGGCTGCAAAAATTGGGAGGCACTCCAATGCCCCTTGCAAGAGACGTGTAGGAGGGCCTCATAAAAACAACGTTCCCATTACAAAGGAGCGGGTCTTCTATTCTTGTAATGCCCATGCACTAAGAATGGATTGACAAACATTTACCCCTGGGGGTATACATGAATATTCTTTTTTTTTTCTTACGGGCATCATAAACACTCTTTAAAAATATTATGTGTTGTGTCATGGACCACGGTCACCCTGGTGTTATGGTGGTGGAGGTTGAGGAGAAGGAGGAGGAATAGAGCAAATAGACAAAATCAGGAAGCTTGTACCCATGTGTGGGGGTGAAGAGGAGCATGGAATATACCTCCCCAAAATAGATACTGGCTGCTATTATGTGGTGGTGTTGAGAAGTCTGTCCCATTCCAGCCTTTTTTCATTTTGATAAGAGTAAGCCTGTCAGCATTTTCAGTTGACAGGTGGGTGTGCTTATCAGTTATAATTCCCCTACAGCACTAAAAACCCGCTCTGACAAAACGCTAGCGACAGGGCAGGCCACGACTTCCAAGGCATAGAGAGGCAGTTCATGTCAAATGTCCAGCTTGGATACCCAATAATTAAAAGGCACAGTGGAATCATGGTGGACTTTGGTATGGTTGGCAAGGTACTCCTTCAGCATTTTCCTAAACTTTGCACTCCTTGTGAGAGTATCCCACACCTCAGTGCCTGTGCCATGGGAGTGGATGAGAAAACTTACCCAGAACTTTGACAGTGTTCCCCTGCCTCTGCTAGATTGGAGTTGTGTCTCTCTCGCCTGAACTCCTTGGTTGTCCACCGAACTGTGACTTCTTCCACCAGCGTTTTCAGATGAGAATTTTTTTAATAATTCCCCAACAAAGGTCTTCTGTTACTGCCCAATTTGTGTATACCTCTCCACCTCGGGAATAAGAGATATAAAGTTCTCCTGGTAGTGTGGGTCTAAAAGTGTAACCAACTAGTAATGACTGTCCCCCAAAATTTTGAAAATGTGAGGGTCATGGGAAAGGCAGCGTAACATAAGCTCAGCCATGCACGCCAGACTGGTAACAGGCAAGACTTCCATGTTCTGACCAAGAGGACAACTGACCATGCTCTCCTCCTCCTCCTCCTCCTCCTCCTCCCTGTCCTCTGGCCATCCATGCTGAAAGATGTTATGACAGTTGTGCAGGTAGCACCTTCTGTAGGGCATGAAACTAACTCCTTTTCTTCTTCCTCCTCCTCCTCATTGTTCCCCAATCCACGTTGGGATGAGATGAGGCTGGGCTGTGTGTAATCACCGTGTATGGTTCTTTGCTCCATCTCATCGTGCTCTGCCTGCAATGCATCCTCTTTGATTGTGAGCAGAGAGCGTTTCAGAAGACAGAGAAGTGGGATGGTGACACTAATGATGGCATCATCACCGCTTACCATCTTGGTGGAGTCCTCAAAGTTTTGGTGGATGGTACATTTGTCGGATATCCATGTCCACTCCTGAGGTCTTATGTGTGGAGTCTGAACCGAATACCCACGGCATTGTTGATGCTGGTAGTCAACAACTGCCTTCTTTTGCTCATAAATCCTGACCAACATCTGCAGTGTTGACTTCCAGTGCGTGGGGACATCACACAGTAGTCTGAGCCGGAAGCTGCAAATGCTGCTCAAACCCGGCCCCGGCAAGGGCGGCCAAAGCAGTAGGTGTCTTTCTAAAATGGTCACACAAGTGGCGTACTTTGACGAGCAGATCTGACAGCTGTTTAGGATTTAAGAAACCCTGAACCACGAGGTTGAGCACATGGGCCAGGCAAGGGACCTGTGTGAGCTCGCCTCACCTCAGAGCCACCACCAGGTTCCAGCCATTGTGACACACGACCATGCCTGGCTGTAGGTTCAGCAGTGTGAGCCATAGATCTGTCTGCTCTTTCCGAGTTGTCAACAACTCTTCAGCATTGTGCGGTTTATCACCTACGCATATTAGCTCCAGCACAGCCTGTTGCCGCTTGGCCGAGGCAGTGCTGCAGTTCTTCTAGTTTGTGACTGATGTGGAGGCTGAAGAGGAGGAGACTGAGGAGGAGGAGGATGTGCAGGAGCTGTAGACTGTGGGGGCAACCCTGGTTGAGTTTGGGCCCACAATCCTTGGCATAGGGAGGATGTGTTCCATCCCAAGGTCCCACTGGGTCTCGGCTTCCACTGTGTTAACCCAGCAAGATGTACGACCAAAAGCACTTGTCCACTTGTCCGTGGTTAGCTGAACGTTCCCCATAACTGTGTTGTTGAGGGCATGGCTAATGTTTTGTGACATGTGTTTGTGTTGTGTGGGGACAGCATACCGGGAGAAATAGTGGTGGCTGGGGACCGAATAACAAGGGACGGCCGCTACCATCAGGTTGCGGAATGCTTCCATCTCCACTAGCCTAAAAGGCAACATTTCGAGTGCAAGCAGTCACAAAATGTGTGAATTCAGTAGTGTGGTCTGTGGGGTGTTGGCTGCATATTTGCGCTTATGTTCCAAGGACTGGGGTATGGATAACTGAAAGCTGTGCTGGAGCAAGGACGTGGACTCTGATGGAGCTATTTCATATTGTGAAATAACAGGTGCAGGACAGGAGGCATCTTCGCTTGCACTATACCCAGGGGATTGTCTTGCATGCACAACAGTGGAAGAAGCAGAACACACTGTTCCTGGAGCCTAAGGTTCAGCCAACAAAGTCGGGTGCTTTGCTGCCATGTGACTGACTATGCTGGTGGGGGTCAGGCTGGTAGTTTTGCTACCCCTGCTGATGCTGGCATGGCAGGTAGTGCAAATGGCCTTCTTGGAATTATCAGCAGAATCCTTAAAAAGCAGCCAGACTCGGGAAGATCTAACAAATGTACTGGCATCTTCCGTCGTGTTGGTGTTACGGGGAATGGTTGCCCGTCTTCTATCTGCAGCCACCAAACTGCTTCTTCCTGCCCGTTGGGGTGCTATGCCTCCCTCCCCCCGTACACTGCTGTTCTCGCTCTGCATGTCCTCCTGCCAGGTTGGGTCAGTTACTATATTATGCAGCTTGTTGTCTTCCACTTCCACACCCTGGTCCTCCTCCTCACTTTCTAGCAATTGTGTCTCATCATCGTCCACCTCTTGTAACACTTTCGCACCGTCACCTTTGTGCGACTGTGGCTGCTCAAATATTTGGGCATTGCTACATGCGATCTCCTCTTGCCCCTCTTTAAGTGGAGTGGGCAAGAGGCCCGAATCTATAAATGGAAAAGTGAACAGCTTTTCAGAGTGTCCAAGTGTGGGATCAGTTTTGTCCGGCCACTTGACATGGTGGGAGAAAGGAGGATCAGGGTGAGGAATATGCTGTCCAGACTACTGAGACTTAACTGTGTAGAAGACAGGGTGGTTGTGGTGGTAGCAAACTGACTGGAAGTGTTATCCATAGTGATGGGCGAATCCTAAATTACTCGGAATCGCTTGACTCTAGCGAGTCCGAGCACAGGACTCGCTACTCGTTGCGAGTCTAGCGAGTCCAATGTTAATGAATGGGGAAGCGAGTAATAGCGAGTAGTGAGATTTACAAATCGCAGATGTGTCTCGGAAGCTTCAGCCTGAAGCAATCCTAGTTTTGTCATTTATTTGCATTGGACTCGTTTACTTTGCAAGTAATCGCTGGGAAACTCGCACAGATAAGAGTCCTGTCTGCTCTGTGTGCTGGCTGCCAGCTCCAGGGTCCTAGAGCCTGCCTGCTGCCTGATGTAGCAGAGCTGAGATTGTTCTCAGTCTGCTCATTCCCTGTGTACAGACATGAATGTCTGTGCACATAGATGATGTAGCAGAGCTGAGATTGTTCTCAGTCTGCTCATTCCCTGTGCATAGACATCTATATCTATGCACAGGGATGAGCAGAGAGGACATCGCGTTTTGGACTGCGTCGGACGGAAGAGGATTTTTTTAATTAAAGATGGAGTCCCTAGTGGCTTTTTTTTTTATTTCTAATAAAAAATTTTCTTTGTGTTGTGTTTTTTTTAAAACAATTTAATAGAAATTCATGGCGGTCATGTCTAATATTGACCGCCATAAATTTCGGGCTTAGGGCCAGCTGATAATACTAAGCTGGCCCTAACCTCTTTATTACCCAGCGTGCCACCGCTACCAGGGCCGCTGGAAGAGCGGGGTTCAGCGCCAGAGGATGGCGCTTCAATGAACGCGCCATCTTCTGGGGCGGCTGGGGGCTGCAATTTGCAGCGGGGGGTGCCCAGAAAGCTTGGGCATCCCTGCGCTGCGGATTCCAGCCCCCAGCTGCTTAGCTGTACCTGGCTAGACATAGAAATTGCGCGGAGCCCCACGCATTATTTTTTAATTATTTCATGAAATTCTGAGATTCTGACTCTGACTCTGAGACTCTGACTCTGAAATTCATGAAATAATTAAAAAAAAATGCGTGGGGCTCCGCGCAATTTCTATGTCTAGCCAGGTACAGCTAAGCAGCTGGGGGCTGGAATCCGCAGCGCAGGGATGCCCAAGCTTTCTGGGCACCCCCCACTGCAAATTGCAGCCCGCAGCCGCCCCAGAAGATGGCGCGTTCATTGAAGCACCATCCTCTGGCGCTGAACCCCGCTCTTCCAGCGGCCCTGGTGGCGGTAGCACGCTGGGTAATAAAGGGGTTAATACCAGCTTTGTTATACAAGCTGGTATTAAGCCCGAGATTCTTAATGTCAGGCCACGTTTGACCCAGCCACTAAGAATCTCCAATAAAGGGTTAAAAAAACACAACACAGAGAAAAATTTTTATTTGAAATAAAAAAAAAAAGCCATTAGGGGCTCCATCTTTAATTAAAAAAATCCTCTTCTGTCCGACGCAGTCCAAAATGCGATGTCCTCTCTGCTACATCCCCTGTGCATAGATCTAGATGTCTATGCACAGGGATGAGCAGACTGAGAACAATCTCAGCTCTGCTACATCATGTCTGTGAGCAGGCGGGCTCTAGGACCCTGGAGCTGCACAGAGAAGACAGCTGGACTCGGCTCGCAAAGAAACAGCAGTTACTTTGCGAGTTTCCCTGCTATCACTGGCACAGTAGCCGAGTCTAATGCAAATCAAAGGCAATCCTAGTTTTGTCAGCGTTTGCCAATGATTTGCATTGGACTCGTGCGAGTAAACGCTGGGAAACTCGCAGAGTACCGAGTCCTGCGAGTCCCTTACTACTCGCCGAGTAACGAGTCCTAGCGAGTAGATTCGCCCATCCCTAGTTATCCACTATCCAACTGCTCTGGGGTATTGGGACAGGAAGGTCGGGCGAGAAGATGTTGGTGTTTGTTGTGGCACATTTGTAGCTTGCCCAGGGCCTTGGGCTCTGCATGCACTATCACATCCACTTCTTCGTCCCTTTCCACGCACCTTGCACATTTTAAACAGAGGACAATATCTTCCACATTCAGTAGAAATGGCTGAATTTAGAGCGATATTATGTGATTTGTGCGACGGACAAACCACAACACTAAATCTGTTCCTAGCTTAGGAGCACCTCTCCCTACACTAGCTGACTGTGGATCAGAGTGACGAGCACAGCTCTGTCAGGTCTGATATAGACCTGAGGACGCTGTGCGGCCAGTCAATCACTCTAATGCCACAACCAACATGGCTGTGGCATTACAGTGTGTGGCAGCCAATCCCTGTATATGGGCTGGCTCTGTAAAGAGAGGCAACATGCAGGGAGGAGGAGCCAAGCATATACCTGAACATCTTGCCGGTACTTGGCGAGCGCCGAGCATCTCAAGTACTGAGATGCTCGGCGAGCACCGAGTACAAGCGAGCATGCTCGCCTATCCCTAGTGGCAGCTATAAACCGAGTTTCATGGGGCAGCCACAGGAAAGAGATCACGTAAGCATTCTGTTCCCACAAACCTAAATGTCAACATCTCCACAGATCACAAATTGACAATGTGAGATTTTAGTATGTGTGCCTATGGGTACGTGGCTGCTTGTCTACGTTTCTTTTCCAAGCTCTCTACTACGGACAACTTGACACTTTGCCTGGACAACTAAGTGGATGAGGTTGATGTTTGATTGCTTTGTCTTTGCAAAAGCACCTTGTGGGCAGGAGGTATGAGTGCCTGCTTGATAGACAGCAGATTGTGAAGGACAAAGAACAGGCAACATGGAAGTGGTTTGAGGGACAGACAAAAATTTGGTACTCTGGTGTTCCGCCCAATGGGGTGCTTGGCTGCCAAGTGGGTATTATGTATAATCGTGGGGCTCAGGTTGCCTTTGCCCTGACCTATAATCATCTTGTTATGGCAGATGCCACAGATTACAATGTTTTATTTTTTCAGAAGGACTGTCAGTGACAAAATTTGAGACAGCGGCTGAACACCCCCATGTTCTGACTTGGGCCACAGAGGGGGTTCTCTTGGGCAAAGTTGACCTAGTGCTCAGTCTGGTCAAACCAGTACCCCTTGGCACCTGTTTGGTGTTACATCTCAATCTTCCACTGTGTTGCTGTGCTGGCTATGGGTGCCAATGGCCCAACGTGGGATGAGTGGTCGCATCATCGACCATCGACCAACTCATCTTCCATTATATCCTCCAAAACAATTGAGATTGTAGGCTGAGCTGATGGCAACTGTATCTCATCATCATCGCCTTAAACATCTAGAGACAGTAAATCAGGTTCCTCAAAGTGACTTTCTTCTGGTCATGGGCCCTCAAATACTTTTGCATCAATGCTCACAAACCTCCCTAATGTATAGAAGGCCCTCCCAAATGAATAGAGGAGGCCCTTCCCAAAATATAGAGGAGGGACTGCCCAAATATCAAAGTTAGAGCGGTCCCTCCAAAACATATGTTGTGCAGTTTCTGAGTACACTGATACCCCACATTTGGTGGTAAACTACTGTTTCGGTGGGCTTGGAGGATAAGGAGCACCATGTGAATTGAAACTTAAAATTGTCTGCAATCGTTAGTGGACAACATGTAACATTTGGAGGGCCCCTGATGTTCCTGCTCCTGGAATGGTATAAAGGTACCTTTACACGCGGCATCTTTTCTAGGAATTTCACTGGCAACTTACTGGTTGCAGTGAAATCATGGAGACATTGTTCCATTTGTACACCGCAACAAAATAGAACAATGTGTCCATGATTTCACTGCATCCAGTAAGTTGCCAGTGAAATTCCTAGAAATGTAGCCGCGTGTAAAGGTACCCTAAGAGACTTTCCGTAGCTAAGTGATCTGGAGGTCATCATGACAATGTCCCTGAGTAGCCTTGGCAGCAATTGGGCCTCCATGATCAAATCAAGGGGGTCCCAATTGCTTAGGAGAGGAGCAAACTCTTCTCCCTGACTCCTGAATGCTATGATTACCATTGATTGCAGCACTTATGGTGGGTTTACACGCCGCGATATCGGCGTCCAACTCCGACCCAACTCCGACAAAAAGTCATGTGGGTCGCGAGTTGGAGCCGATATCGGGCGCGCGTTGTACAGTTTGAGCGTACAACGCGATCCTGGAACGATGCCAAAACGATATCGGGTTGAATAGCTGAGCTATTCAACTCCCCGATATCGCAAGGCCGTTGTAGCAGGATCGCTGCGTGTGACAGCCCAACTCCGATGTGTACTCGCACCTCACCCATTAACTCCCATGTTAAATGGTCGTTACTGGGTTGGTGGGCGTACACATCGGAGGGACGTTGTTTCCCGATATCGCAGCGTGTAAACCGCCGATGCGATATCGGGAAAAGCGCTCAAAAAATGCCCGCTCCCGCGGCGTTGCCTCCGATATCGCGGCGATATCGGGACGTGTAACCCCACCATTATGGAGGCTTAAGAGCCAGACCTGGCAGCAATCGCACAGGCACAGCTCCTGTGTCAGTCTATTGCCATGATGTATTCCTCATATCATGGTCTGGGAATGCACCGACAAGTATAACATATGGGATGCATCCTTAGTCATAAAGGAGTTAGAAAGTAAAAACTAATAACTCCTAACTCACTTGTTCTGGTACCACTGCTTAATCCAGTGTCCATTGCCCACTGTTCAGTTCTCAGGGATTCTTCTTTGCCCAGTCATGCACTGGGGTCTTTACACCAAGACTCAGAGGTCATGTCCAGAAAGAATAGGCCTTGAGGATATGTGATATTAGATTATTTTCCTCATTTAAAAAATGACAGAGTAAAATATTTTTTGATTAATTTATTTTAATTAAGGCTGGCTTCACATTTGCATTCCCCTCCACAGTGTTCTGCGGAGGGGAGCCGCCATATGAGCGCAGCCACCGCAATGCTTGCATGCGTGATCAGCGCTTACTGCATAAAAAACTCCAAAGACTTCAGGACGTGAAATAAGATGCTGCTTTAATTCTCTACGCATTTCTGGGCAACTTCATGCCCCTTCATCAGGAGTCAAACATTACAGCCTCAACCAATATCAGTCTTTAACCCCTTCCCGACATAGGACGTTGTACAACGTTCTGTGTTTCTGCCTGTTACCGACACAGGACGTTGTACAACGTCCTGGCAGATTTGAGCTGCTGCAGCTCCTGTGAGGGGGGTCACTCAGGTGTCACAGATGCTGCTGCTCTGTGACAACCTGTAGATGACCCCACAGGGGGTGGATTAACCCTCCCCATGCCCAGGACCCCTCCGATCGGCAGTTTAAAAGTGAAGCTGCCGATCGGAGGGAATCACAGGGATTCACCCTCCAGATCTGATTGGAGCTCTCCAATCAGATCTGGAGGGGCGGATCGGCAAGTGCCCACCCCTCCTCAACCCCCACCAGCTCCAGGACTATACAGGGCCCCCCCGTCCCCCCCCAGCCCGCCCGCCCCCTCTATTATAATGTATCTGCCGGCGGGCTGCACCCGCCGGTCAGACGCCGCAGTTTCCTCCTATGCCGCTGCTCTGCCCCCCCCGGCAGCCCCCCCTAGCAGCCCCCCACCTCCGGGCCCTGTGTCCTGGCCCCCCTCACCTTGTGTAGCAGGCTGCACACTTCGGTGCACCCGCCGCTGCAGCCGCCCTGCCTCCGGCTGTGCGGCTCCTCTGTCCGCCGGTCGGTGGCCCCGCCTCCTCTCCCCGCCTCCTCTTCCGGCCTCCTGCTCATCGGTGGATCGAGGGAGGTAAGTATGTATGTATGTATGTATGTATGAATGAATGAATTGATGGATGATGGATGGATGATGAATGGGTGAATGGATAGATGGATGGGGTGTGCATGCGTGGACGTGTGCGTGCGTGGACGTGAGCGTGCATGAGCATGCGTGGACGTGTGCGTGCGTGGACGTGTGCGTGCGTAGACGTGTGCGTGCGTGGATGTGTGCATAGATGGATGTGTGCGTGGACGTGTGAGTGGATGTGCGTGCGTGGATGTCAGTGTGTGTGTGTGGATGTGTGCATGCGTGGATGTGGATGTGCGTGCGTGGATGTCAGCATGCGTGAATGTCCGCGTGCATGCGTGGATGTGTGCATGTGTGGATGTCAGCGTGTGTGCGTGGATGTGTGCATGTGTGGATGTCAGCGTGCATGCGTGGATGTGTGCATGTGTGGATGTCAGCGTGCATGTGTGGATGTCAGCGTGCGTGGATGTGTGCATGTGTGGATGTCAGTGTGCGTGCATGGATGTGTGCGTACGTGGATGTCAGCGTGCTTGAATGTCAGCGTGCGTGGATGTCAGCGTGCGTGAATGTCAGCGTGTGTGGATGTCAGCTTGCGTGAATGTCAGCCTGCTTGAATGTCAGTGTGCGAGTGTGGATGTGTGCGTGCGTGGATGTCAGCGTGCATGCGTGGATGTCAGTGTGCTTGAATGCCCGCGTGCGTGAATGTCAGCGTGCGTGCATGTCAGCATGCGTGAATGTCAGCGTGCGTGTGTGGATGCGTGCGTGGATGTGTGCGTGCGTGGATGTCAGCGTGCTTGAATGTCAGCGTGTATGCATGGATGTCAGCGTGCGCGGATGTCAACGTGCGTGGATGTCAACGTGCGTGGATGTCAGCTTGCGCGGATGTCAGCGTGCGTGGATGTGCGCGTGCGTGGATGTGTGCGTGCGTGGATGTGCGTACGTGGATGTGCGTGCGTGGTTGTGTGCGTGTGTGGATGATGGGTGTATAGGTGGATGGATGAGTGCAACAAGGGATCAAGTGTCCTCTTGTTGTAGTCTCTGGGATCATAGTCATAGTGCACTGTATGACAGATCATTGTCATACAGTGCACCATAACTCTGACCCCAGAGAATGTAGGAAGAGGACACTTAATCCCTTGCTGCAGTCTCTGGATTGACCAGATGCGATCGAGCGTCGTGTGACCTTCGTTGTGGACTACGTCGGAGGTAATCGAGCGTTGTGGGACCTTCGTTGAGGACTACGTCGGAGGCGATCGAGCATCGTGGGACCTTCGTTGTGGACTACGTCGGATATTTATAATAAAGATTGAGTCCGAATTTGTTTGTGTTTTTTTTTCAAATAAAAAGATTTTTCTCTGTGTGTATTTTCTGACTATTTACCAGAGATTCCTAATGGCGGGTCTAACATTGGCCCTATATTATGAATCTCGGGCTTAGTGCCATCTGCCAATAAAAGTTGGCATTAACCCCTTTATTACCCAGTTTGCCAGGGCAACTGGAAGAGTCTGGGTACAGCGCCAGAAAATGGCGCTTCAATGAATGCGCCATTTTTTGGAGCGGCTGCGGGCTGCAATTCGCAGCATGGGGGGCCCAGAACGCTTGGGCCTCTCCATGCTGCGGATTCCAGCCCCCAGCTGCCTAGTTGTACCTGGCTGGACCAAAAATATGGTGGAGCCCCACGTAATTTCTTTTCTAGAACTAGTTCTAGAAAAAAAAAAAAGGGCTTTGCTGTATTTTTGGATGCCAGCCAGGTACAACGAGGCAGCTGGGGGTTGGTGGCAATCCGTAGCTGCCAAGTTGTACCTGGCTGGACCAAAAATGTGGCGGAGCCCCACGCCATTTTTTTTCTAGGCTTAGTCCTAGAAAAAAAATAAAAATGGGCTTCGCTGTATTTTTGGTTGCCAGCCAGGTACAATGAGGCAGCTGGGGGTTGCTGGCAGTCCGTAGCTGCCAAGTTGTACCTGGCTGGACCAAAAATTTGGCGGAGCCTCACGCCATTTTTTTTCTAGAATTAGTCCTAGAAAAAAAATTAAAATGGGCTTCGCTATAATTAGATGCATAGTGAACACTTTGAACCCCCAGGTGCTTCACAAATTGATCCGTAAAAATGAAAAAAGAAAAATTGTGTGAAAAAAAAAAGTACAAAGTACTTTTTCCTTCTTACGGATCAAATTGTGAAGCACATGTGGGTTCACAGTGCTCACTATGCATCTAGATGCATTCCTTGGGGGGGTCTAGTTTCCAAAATGAGGTCACTTGTGGGGGAGCGCCAATGTTTAGGCACACAGGGGCTCTCCATGTACGACATGGTGTCCGCTAATAATTCCAATTGTTAGCAGACACCATGTTGGGTATGGAGAGCCCCTGTGTGCCTACACATTGGAGCTCCCCCACAAGTGACCCCATTTTGGAAACTAGAGCCCCCAGGCAACTTATCTAGATGGGTTGTGAACATTTTGAAGCCCCAGGTGCTTCACAAATTCATCTGTAAAATTGAATAAGTACTTTTTTTTCCCACAAAGATTTTCTTTTTTCATTTTTACAGATTATTTTGTGAAGCACCGGGGTGTTCAAAATGCTCACCACCCATCTAGATAAGTTCCCTGGGGGGTCTAGTTTCCAAAATGGGGTCACTTGTGGGGGAGCTCCAATGTTTAGGCACACCGGGGCTCTCCATACCCGACATGGTGTCCGCTAACAATTGGAGCAAATTTTTCTGTCAAATTGTTAGCGGACATCATGTCGCATTTGGAGAGCCCCTGTGTGCCTAAACGTTGGAGCTCGCCCACAAGTGACCCCATTTTGGAAACTAGAGTCCCCAGGGAACTTATTTAGATGCGTGGTGAGCATTTTGAACCCCCAGGTGCTTCACAAATTAATTCATAAAAATGAAAAAGTACTTTTTTTTCCATAAAAATTTTCTATTTTCATTTTTACAGATTAATTTGTGAAGCACTGGGGGCGTTCAAAATGCTCACCACCCATCTAGATAAGTTCCCTGGGGGGTCTAGTTTCCAAAATGGGGTCACTTGTGGGGGAGCTCCAATGTTTAGGCACACAGGGGCTCTCCAAATGCAACATGGTGTCTGCTAACAATTTGACTAAAAAATCAGCTCAAATTGTTAGCGGACACCATGTCGCGTTTGAAGAGCCCCTGTGTGCCTACACATTGGAGCTCCCCCACAAGTGACCCGATTTTGGAAACTAGACCCCCCAGGCAAAATATCTAGATGGGAGGTGAGCATTTTGAAACCCCAGGTGCTTCATAAATTCATCCGTAAAAATGAAAAAGTATTTGTTTTTCCATAAAAATTTTATTTTTTCATTGTTACAGATTAATTTGTGAAGCACTGGGGCGTTCAAAATGCTCACCACCCATCTAGATAAGTTCCCTGGGGGGTCTAGTTTCCAAAATGGGGTCACTTGTGGGGGAGCTCCACTGTTTAGGCACACAGGGGCTCTCCAAACGCAACATGGTGTCTGCTAACAATTTGACTAAAAAATCAGCTCAAATTGTTAGCGGACACAATGTCGCGTTTAGAGAGCCCCTGTGTGTCTACACATTGGAGCTCCCCCACAAGTGACCCTGTTTTGGAAACTAGACCCCCCAGGGAACATATCTAGATGGGTGGTGAGCTTTTTGAACCCCCATGTGCTTCACAAATTCATCCGTAAAAATGAAAAAGTACTTTTTTTTCACACAAATTTTCTTTTAGCCTAAATTTTTTCATTTTCACATGGGGAACAGGATAAAATGGATCATAAAAATTGTTGGGCAATTTCTCCTGAGTACATCGATACCTCATATGTGGTCATAAACCACTGTTTGGGAGCACGGCAGGGCTCAGAATTGAAGGAGCGCCATTTGACTTTTTGAATAGAAAATTAGCTCCAAAAGTCAAATTGCGCTCCTTCCCTTCTGAGCCCTGCCGTGCGCCCAAACAGTGGTTTATGACCACATATGAGATATCGATGTACTCAGGAGAAATTGCCCAACAATTTTTAGGATCAATTTTCTCCTGTTGCCCATGTGAAAATGAAAGAATTGAGGCTAAAAGAACATTTTTGTTGGAAAAATTAAAATGACCATTTTTTCCTTCCACTTTGCTTTAGTTCCCGTGAAGCACCTGAAGGGTTAATAATCTTCTTGAATGTAGTTTTGAGTAGCTTGAGGGGTGTAGTTTTTGGAATGGTGTCACTTTTGGGTGTTTTCTGTCATTTAAACCCCTCAAAGGGACTTCAAATGTGATGTGGTCACAAAAAAAAATGGTTTTGTAAATTTTGCTGGAAAAATGAAAAATTGCTGATGAACTTTGAACCCTTATGACTTCCGAACAAAAATTTTTTTTTTCCAAAATTGTGCTGATGTAAAGTAGACATGTGGGAAATGTTATTTATTAATTTTTTTGTCTCACATACCTCTCTGGTTTAGCAGAATAAAAATTCATAATTTGAAAATTGCAAAATTTTCAAAATTTTTGCCATATTTTTGATTTTTTCACAAATAATCGCAAAAATTATCGACCTAAGTTTAATACTAACATGAAGCCCAATATGTCACGAAAAAACAATCTCAGAATCGCTAGGATCCGTTGAAGCGTTCCAGAGATATTACCTCATAAACGGACACTGGTCAGAATTGACAAAAATGGCCTGGTCATTAGGGTCAAAATAGGCCCGGGGGTGAAGGGGTTAAATAACAAACAAAAATTCCATCTCATGCATGCATCATCATGATGGGAGGAAACAACTATGTCACCAGTAACGTGATATCTCCTAAGAAATAGCAATATCCAAAACACATTTCTGAATCAAATACAACTTAATACATAAAACATAAACTGACAAATGAAATAATAAAATTTTCATGAAAAAATACCAAAAATAGGAATATAAAGGAATAAGGGAAAGTGGGAAAAAAACAGAATAGAATGTAGACTGTGGAAGACTAGAACCTGGGATATCAGGATTGTATATCAAATTAAATCTGGATTTACTAGATGCACCACATTGCATGCTCAAGTGTAAAAAGCTTTCAGTTCCTGCATTTCATTGTAGATAATAAAAAAAAAATTATAATATTACAGCTCATATGGAGCATAATATTTGACATAATACTTTTATAGAAAAAAATATAAATAAACAGGTGAAAAAAATCATGAAACTAGTGAAAGAATAAGTGACTATGTATAAAAATCCAGGAAATAATTATTCACTATAATCATTAGAAAATAAGAAGATATGAAGGCTCTTTGAAAAAAACATTTTCCAAAAATATATAAAATTAATTACCAAAAATATAAGAATGAAAATAAGCAAAAACAATTTTTAATAATTTAAATGTTTTAATAAAACAAGATTAAGGAATGTATAAATAAATAAATAAATACAAATATATTTATATTAAAATCATATTAAAAAGAACTACCGTATATACTCGCGTATAAGCCGAGTTTTTCAGCCCAAAAATTGGGCTGAAAAGTACCCCCCTCGGCTTATACGCGAGTCAGTGCGGGGGCTGCTGTATACAGCGGTATAAAGCAGCCCCCGCATCCCCAGTAATGCAGGGCCCCCCCCTCATGCTCCGGTCACCTGTAAAGCAAATTATACTTATCATTGTCCCGCTGCCGTCCGCGCCCGCATCTGCCGACATCGCGATCCTCCATCTTCATGCGTCTTCTTCCTGTTTCTGTGCGCGTCGCAGGCAATGACGTCATTACCGGCGACGCGCACAGGAAACAGGAAGAAGAAGACGCATGAAGATGGAGGATCGGGATGTCGGCAGATGCGGGCGCGGACGGCAGCGGGACAATGATAAGTATAATTTGCTTTACAGGTGACCGGAGCATGAGGGGGGGGGGCCCTGCATTACTGGGGATGCCTGTATACTACCACTGGGGCTGCTGTATATAGGGGCTGCTGTATACACCACTGGGGCTGCAATACCACTGGGGCTGCTGTATATAGGGGCTGCAATACTACTGGGGCTGCAATACCACTGGGGCTGCTGTATATAGGGGCTGCAATACCACTGGGGCTGCAATACCACTGGGGCTGCTGTATATAGGGGCTGCTGTATACACCACTGGGGCTGCAATACCACTGGGGCTGCTGTATATAGGGGCTGCTGTATACACCACTGGGGCTGCAATACCACTGGGGCTGCTGTATATAGGGGCTGCAATACCACTGGGGCTGCAATGCCACTGGGGCTGCTGTATATAGGGGCTGCAATACCACTGGGGCTGCAATACCACTGGGGCTGCTGTATATAGGGGCTGCTGTATACACCACTGGGGCTGCAATACCACTGGGGCTGCTGTATATAGGGGCTGCTGTATACACCACTGGGGCTGCAATACCACTGGGGCTGCTATATATAGGGGCTGCAATACCACTGGGGCTGCAATACCACTGGGGCTGCTGTATATAGGGGCTGCAATACCACTGGGGATGCTGTATATACCACTGGGGCCTGCTGTATATCATACTGCTGGGGCCTGTATACCACTGCTGGGGGCTGTATACCTGTGCTGGGGTCCACCCTCGGCTTATACGCGAGTCAATAGATTTTCCCAGGTTTTGGGGGCAAAAGTAGGGGGGTCGGCTTATACACGGGTCGGCTTATACACGAGTATATACGGTAGTTGAAATGTTCAATTAAAAATTTTAACCCCTTCATGACCCAGCCTATTTTGGCCTTCCTGACCTTGCCATTTTTTGCAATTCTGACCATTGTCCCTTTATGAGGTAATGACTCTATAATGATTCAACGGATCCTAGCAATTGTGAGATTGTTTTTCTGTGACATATTTGGTTTCATGTTAGTGGTAATTTTTGCATTTATTTGTGAAAAAATGTAAAATTTGGTGAAAATTTTGAACATTTCTCAATTTTCAAATTTTGAATTATGATTCTGTTGAACCAGAGAGTTATGTGACACAAAAAGAGTTAATAAATAACATTTCCCACATGTCTACTTTACATCAGCACAATTTTGGAAAAACATATTTTTTTTGGTAGGAAGTTATAAGGGTTCAAAGTTCATCAGCAATTTTTCATTTTTCCAGCAAAATTTACAAAACTATTTTTTACTGACCACATCACATTTGAAGTCCCTTTGAGGGGTGTACATGACAGTAAACACCCAAAAATGACACCATTCCAAAAACTGCACCCCTCAAGCTACTCAAAACTACATTTAAGAACGTGGAAGGAAAAAGTTGACATTTTAATTGTTCCAACAAAAATGTTCTATTAGCCTCAATTTTTTCATTTTGACATGGGCGACAGGATAAAATGGATCCTAAAATTGGTTGGGCAATTTCTCCCCAGTATACCGATATCTCATATGTGGTCATAAACCACTGTTTGGGCACACGGCCGGGCTCAGAAGGGAGGGAGTGGCATTTGACTTTTGAAGCTAATTTTCCATTTAAAAAGTCAAATGGCTCTCCTTCCCTTCTGAGCCCTGTGCCAAAACAGTGGTTCATGACCACATATGAGATATCGATGTATTCTGGAGAAATTTTCCAACAAATTTTAGGATTCATTTTATCCTGATGTCCATATCAAAATGAAAAAATTGAGGCTAAAAGAAAATATTTGTGAAAAAAAGTACTTTTTCATTTTTACAGATCAATTTGTGAAGCACCTGGGGGTTCAAAGTGCTCACTATGCATCTAGATAAGTTCTTTGGGGGGGTCTAGCTTCCAAAATGGGGTCCCTTGTGGGGGAGTTCCAATGTTTAGGCACACAGGGTCCCACTAACAATTGTAGCTAATTTTCCATTCAAATTGTTAGCGGACACCATGTCGCATATGGAGATCCTGTGTGCCTAAACATTGGAGCTTTCCCACAAGTGACCCAATTTTGGAAACTAGACCTCCCCAAGGAATGTATTTACAGTCATGGCCAAAAGTTTTGAGAATGATACAAATATTAATTTTAACAAAGTCTACTGCTTCAGTTTTTCTAATGGCAATTTGCATATACTCCAGAATGTCATAAAGAGTGATCAGCTTAACAGCAATTACTTGCTAAGTCAGTATTTGCCTAGAAAATGAACTTTAACCCCCAAAACACATTTCAACATCATTGCAGTCCTGCCTTAAAAGGAGCAGCTAACATCCTTTTAGTGATTGTTCCTTTAACACAGGTGTGGGTGTTGATGAGGACAGGGCTGGCGAACAATCAGTCATCATTAAGTAAGAATGACACCATTGGACACTTTAAAAGGAGGCTGGTGCTTGGTATCATTGTTTCTCTTCAGTTAACCATGGTTATCTCTAAAGAAACACGTGCAGCCATCATTGCACTGCACAAAAATGGCCTAACAGGGAAGAGTATCGCAGCTAGAAAGATTGCACCTCAGTCAACAATCTATCGCATCATCAAGTACTTCAAAGAGAGAGCTACCATTGTTGTCAAAAAGGCTCCAGGGCGCCCAAGAAAGACCAGCAAGCACCAGGACCATATCTTAAAACTGTTTCAGCTGCGGGATTGGACTACCAGCAGTGCCGAGCTTGCTCAGGAATGGCAGCAGGTTGGTGTGAGTGCTTCTGCATGCACTGTGAGGCGGAGACTCTTTGAGCAAGGCCTGGTTTCAAGGAGGGCAGCAAAGAAGCCACTTCTCTCCAGAAAAAACATCAGGGATCGACTGATATTCTGCAAAAGGTACAGGGAGTGGACTGCTGAGGACTGGGGTAAAGTCATTTTCTCTGATGAATCCCCTTTTCGATTGTTTGGGACATCAGGAAAACAGCTTATTCGGAGAAGAAGAGGTGAGCCCTACCACCTGTATTGTTTCATGAGAACTGTAAAGCATCCTGAAACCATTCATGTGTGGGGTTGCTTCTCAGCCAAGGGAATCGGCTCACTCACAGTCTTGCCTAAAAACACAGCCATGAATAAAGAATGGTATCAGAATGTCCTCCAAGAGCAACTTCTCCCAACCATCCAAGAGCAGTTTGGTGCCCAACAATGCCTTTTCCAGCATGATGGAGCACCTTGCCATAAAGTAAAGGTGATAACTAAATGGCTCAGGGAACAAAACATAGAAATTTTGGGTCCATGGCCTGGAAACTCCCCAGATCTTAATCCCATTGAGAACTTGTGGTAAATCATCAAGAGACGGGTGGACAAACAAAAACCAACAAATTCTGCCAAAATGCAA